>JARSSU010004122.1:0-58941 GCA_029619165.1 Eurosta solidaginis
TCCTGGACCTCCAGCTTCGATGATATCCTTACCTCCTGTGCCTCCAGCTGCGAGAATATGCGGGCCTCCTGTGCTTTCAACTGCTCAGCCAACTGAGATGTCATATATGTCTTCTGTTCTTCCAGTGAAGATGCCATATATGTATTCTGTTCTTCCAGTTGAGTTTCCATCTTGGATGTAATCTGTGTCGACATTCTGAAATACGCGTTTCTTGTGTTTCAATCTTGGAAATTATACGTGTCTCCTCTGATTCCAGTGGGATGCTATACTTGTCTTCTGTTCTGCCAGTGAGATGACACTGTCGATGTTTGAGCGATATTGCCACCAAAATCGTGTCCAAGTCTTTGCTCGTAACTGTCTTCGATGTTTCGCTTTTCTCTTCAATTTTTGTTGTTGTCTCGTCCCCATGAGGATGAAAGACGTCATCGTTCACATTAGTTCCTTCCGACTCCATTGCGTCTCGTAGCCGTGCTTTGAGGTTCGATCTTATTGCGGCTGTATCAATCCACGGTTCTCCAACTCCTTTTTCAGTTACTAGATCCTTAATTCACTTAACTTTGCCATGTTCTTGTTGTCCTCTGGAAGTTATTCAACAATCCCATTTCTGACACCAATTGTAACGAATTTAGGGAAATTCCGCTTATTTCCAACCTTCTGCTACGTTCGTATCGCTAAACAGTTGAATAAAACACTCCAATATTCTGTATTACAAAATGGTCTCTATTAGACTACTTAAGAGTACTTCGCAATTAAAGTTCACTTCGCAACTGATAGCGTGCTTAAATCAAACTGATTACAGATTACTCAGCTTTCGCTGCTTTTATACTCTGTACCAAATGTCTAGACGTTTCTTCTGCTAGAATTTTCTACTTGGTTACCAGCTATACGATACCAGCTATAAACTCCAGATACACGTTTATAGCCTCTCGCATAAACATATGCGCGTGTATATGTGAGTAATACTTCAGCCAATGACTACATCTGTATGTGAGTTATCTCTTCGTTGCCTTGTATGTATGTGGGTAAATGATGATTAATGTGTTCATGTAGCTTGCTTAATGTTTTGTTGTTGTGCCTTTATTTAATAACCTAGAGATGGTAATATTCGTCACAGTATCAATTGTAGCCTCCTTTGTATTTTCGTGTGATGGCAGTTTATCGTATAGTTTCTGCCATGACAATCACGTGGAAAATAACAGACACTTTAATGACCTCGACGAATTATTTCGTTGACTTCTTCAGATCGCAAAAAACTCATATTATTCGCGGTACCGATATCGAGGTCGTTTGAATAATCTGGACTTTGATACAGAGTTGGTGGTATTGGAAGAATGATGGAAGAATTTTTGAAGATGAACCTTAATGGGTGTCACCACAAAATTTACGTTTTCGGATTCATGTAAACATACATTTTGTTTGATGTTTTTATTGTCTCCTCAGTGTTCGAAGGCCCAGGCAAAAAAATCATTAACAATATTCGTTGCTTTTGAAATTCGGCTAAAATTTGCACATGGAACAACTAAAGACTCTCCTGAATTAAAAAAAAATTCTTAGTACCTCTAAATAGCGGGCCCATCCCCCCTCTCTCTCGCCACGCCCTGCTCGCCAGTGACCGTAGGCAAGGTAATGGCTTTACTCTTCTGTTGACCAAATCAGATCGGATTAAGGAATGAGATGCGCCCGTATCTGCAGTCAGTACACGCTCCTTGATATCAACACTTCCTCTGACGGTAAGACTGCTCGATTTTCTTCGATTTGTGATACAGGGATAACGGGACATTCCACAATTGGAGCTAGCTCTCAATCTTTATATCTGACTCGCTCTTGCTCATTTCCTCCAGCTTTGTTCTTCAGACCACCCAAGCTGTTGGAACCACTAGGATCAAGATCGCAATGACGTGCAATGTGACCTGGCTTCCCGCATTGAAGCATTTGACAACTCTCTCACTCCGCTTTTGCGATCCTTTCAGTGCCTCCAATATTGTGTTCACCCAGTCTGGCTTTTCTACCTCCACACGGCGTGCTTTGAAAGCTGCCTTACACAGAAGCGATGCTGTTTCCTTAATCAGAGCATGTGATACCGTGTCTGTGAATGTAGGTTTTGGGTTTGGGTATGTCGCTCGCTTCGTTTCGATATCCCGTATTCCATTAATAAAGCTCTGGATTTTTACCCTTTCGGTGTATTCCACGGGTGCGTCCGCATTCGCCAAATGTGCCAGCCTTTCAACATCCGACGTAAACTCTTGCAATGTTTCACCAGCCTCTGCAAGCGGTTCAGTAACTCCATTTGGTATATCTGTCCACTATGCTCGGTTCCGTATCGCCTCTCAAGTGCGCCCATCAATGCTTCATAACTGTGTCGTTCGTACTCTGGAATAGTTTGTAAGACCTCAACAGCTGGTCCTTTGAAAGCCACGAACAATGCAGCAACTTTATCTTCAGCATTCCAGTTGTTCGCTGCTGCCGTCCTCTCAAATTGAAGCTTGAATACCTAGAAAGGAACAGAGCCGTAAAAAATGGAATTTTTACCTTCGGATTATTCGCTGAAACTGCTGGGCGATTTATTTACAACCCCTGTATACGACCTTTTAAAGCATCTATCTCGGCCTCCATTTTATCTTGTCGACCACTGAACCCTTCCTAAAACTGCGTTAGTTTCTCTTCCATACGCGCTTCCAGTTGTGCAGAGATCTGCGATGATACCAGTGCTGAAATTTGTGCCGACATCTCTGAGATACGTGTCTCTTGTGATTCCAGTTGGGATGATATTTGCGAAGACATTTCTGAAAGACGCTTGTGTTCAATCTTGGATGTTATACGGTTCTCATGCGATTCCAGTTGAGATGACACTGTCGACGTGTTGAGCAGTTATTGCAGCCAATATCATCTTCAAGTCTGTGCTCGTAACTGTCTGCGATGTTTCGTTTTTCTCTTCCATTTTTGTCTCATCGCCATCAAGATGAAGGATATGCTCTTCCACGTTAAATCCGCCTGATTCCATTGCTTCTCGTAGCCTTACCTAAAGTTCGAGTTTATTGCCGGTTGTATTCAATCCATGGCTCTCCAACTCCTTCTTCCGTTGCTGGATCTTCAATTCACTCCACTTTGCCATGTCCTTATTGTACTCTGCAAATCTGGAATTTATTCAACAATTCCTCTTCTGACACCAGTTGAAACGAATTTAGTGAAATTCCGCTTATTTGAAACCTTCTGCTAACGTTGGAATCGCTAAACTGTTGAATAAATAACTCTAATATTCAATAATGCAAAATGGTCTTTATTATTATACTTCACAACCAATAGCGTGCGTAAATCAAAACTGATCACTAACTACTCAGCTCTCGCTGCTTTTATACTCTCTGTTACCTCGTCCACCCATTTCTCCTAAGGTCTAGTAACTTCGCGAAATTCATGCTTGGTTACCAGCCATATATGTTCATATATATTTGTAGTTTATAGTCTCCCCCATAGCCATATGCGTGTGTATATGTGAGTACTACTTCGGTTGATTGTGAGTATCCCTCTGCAGCCTTGTATGAACATGCAAATACTGATCGAAGAGTAAAGATGTTGCAGGCGCAAACTGCGGTGGAAAGCAGCGGAGCGTAACAAAATTCTGGTAGGTCACTTCCACCACACCAAAAACTTTAACATTATTTTTACATAATTTAAACATAATTTAAGTTTTAGAGAGTAAAAGTTAAAATTCTGAACACATTAGCTGAATAAAAAGTGTAAAAATAATTATTAAATAACAAATACAGACAGTGGTAGTTAACAAATTCTCCTGTGGTAAGTGGTGAATGTGGCCTACTAGAGGTTTTGTGAAGCTTGCCTCACACTATTTTTCGTACCTGCAACATCTTTACTCTTCGATCAGTCTTTGGTACATGTGTAAATGATGATTGATTTGTTTACGTACACACAAGTGGCTGCTTAGTATCGGATTAGGGATGCTAGTATCACTTAGTGATGTGAATATTCGTCGCAGTATGTAATATTTGTTCCAAATATGAGCCAAATCGGACATCATAGGCCGCTTTCTATTCATGTAGGTATGTATGTATTATGTGTTCCAAATATAGACCAATATCTCGATCCTTGCGCCACCTAGCGGCGATTTTTTTCACAGGCCATTTTCGATTCATGTATGTATTATGTCAAAGGTCTTTGGGGATTTCCTGCCGCTGGTTGGCCATCATATATACTAACTGCCTCAGGCTTAACTATATCCCGAAGTCTTGGCACACGGTTAGGATTATTTTCATTCCGAAGGCCGGCAGAAGCTCTCATGTATCACCTAAGGATTTCAGGCCAATCAGTATCTCGTCGTTTCTTCTTAAGACGTTTGAGCGGTTGATTGACCTGTACCTACGGGAAAGGATACCTCGGGGGTTACTGCGGCTTTACAGCATGCGTACTGCAAGGGCAGATCGACGGAAACGGCTCTCCTTTCGATTATAAAGCAAATAGAGGGGTCCCTAGAACACAAAGAGTATGCTCTGGGTGCCTTTCTAGACATCGAGGGAGCTTTTAACAATGTCTTACCGGGGGCAATCGAAAGAGCTCTGGTGGGTTTAGGAGTCGAGGGGGCTCTGGTTGAATTTATTAGCAAACTTCTATGCGGCAGAATTGTCGCAGCGGAGTGCTAAATTTAAGCCGCAAGTTTAAGTTGGCTGATCACTGCAGTGTATTCCAAGCGGAAATTGCTGCGATTAAGGATGCGGTGGATGGAATGCTATCCAGTGCTACCACGGTTAGGGAATTTAACATCTACTCTGATAGCCAAGCGGCTATCAAGGCCTTGAGCTCAACTACAGTGCGATCGAGGGTGGCCTGGGAGTGCCTGACCTCGCTTGCGATTGCATCGAATTATTTTACAATTAAGATTATCTGGGTCCCGGGCCATAGTGATATTCCGGGTAACTGTCAAGCGGATCTCTTAGCCCGCATCGGTACAACTGAACCGGATGAAGATGGCTGTAGGGATTTCGGGATCCCGCTGGCCACCTGTGGATTGCTCCTCCATAGCTGGGCCTCGAATCAGCTTAGCAAACGTTGGGCGGATACCACGTCTTGCAGGGTAGCAAGATCTTTCTGGCCAAAAGTGGATGGCAGGAGGTCTCCCATGGGTATCAATGCGGTACGTCTCAATATACTGGAAACTCCATCCTGCTGCAGCTGTATGGAGGATGATGAGGTGGAGTCACCAAATCACTTTATGCTTGATTGTCCAGCTTTTACCAGAACTAGGCGAAAGTACTTCGGTCGCGACTCACTTGGATCTCCCGAGGATATATCCAAAGTTGAGATCGGTATCATTCGGAGCTTTATCGTTGCTACCCAACGATTCTCTAAGTAGCTAGATCTAAGTCACCGTTATTTTTGGTGTATGTGGTATCACAACGGACCTTCGTGTTGTCCAAGTGAGCTATCCTTATCAGGGCAGCTACCACCTAACCCATCCTATCCTATCCTATGTATTATGTATTCTAAATATGAGCCAAATCGGACCGCAAATACGATTTTTTGAATATCTCGATCCTTGCGCCACTTAGCGGCGATTTTTCTTCATAGGCCTCCTCCTATTCTTGTATGTATTATGTGTTCCAAATATGAGCCAAATCGGACTACCAATACGATTTTTTGAATATCTCAAAGCTTGCGCCATCTAGCGGCGATTTTTTCATATGTCGCTTTCTATTCATGTATGCATTTTAGCTATCATCCGGTGGCAAAATCCTGAGCCAGATAAATAATTTTGCATGTAAATGCAACAACAACGATTTGAGCCAGATAAATCCCGATGGAAGTCTGGTTCAATTTATGAGCCAGATAATTTGTTAATTACTTCTTTTTAGGTTGGCAACGCGGCCATTAATATACCTACTTTTTCAAAAATAGATGTCGCTGCTTTGCCTTTCGCCGTATGAGTTAAATGAAAAACAGCGGCAACATCTGCCTATCACATTTCACGTGTGCGAAAATTTCATGACATCTGCTTCTCAAGTCTCTCAATGATCCAGAGCATTCCCGTGAGAATTGAGCGTGAGACGGAGCTGTAAAACTCACTGAAAGACGGCATTTTTGTTCCAAATATGAACCAAATCGCACCACAAATACGATTTTTTGAAATATTTCGACCCGTGCGCGACCTATCAGAGTTTTTTTTCTTATTATTGCATTGTCATCGGGTTCTGAACTATATTCCAAGTTTCAAGCTTGTAGCTTATCGGGAAGTTACTTAAATTTCAATTACAAAATTCGTGGCGGCCAGCCAGCCAGCTATCAAGTCAAGCTAATTAAAACCATTTAAAAACTAATAAAATACAAGAAAAATGTAACCCAGTTCATTAAAACCAAACGACCAGTTTGTTTTTCGATAGACATTCGGCCGTTTTTTTCTTGTATTTTTTCTGACAAATGAACATTTTATGCATAAAAACACAACTAAAATCAACTTTCTTGTGAAAAAAGTGAACAGTCAGAGGCCGAAATAATTTTCCCGTGTTTATGCATTGTTTTTATTGTTAAACATGTTAATATAAAAATAAAATTTAAAACATAAACAAAAACATGTCAAAAACTCATTAATTTTGGGGAATAGTGGTGTCGCTTTCTCATGGTAGAAATTGTTTTATATTTGAAATTATTTCGGTCTCTATGTTCACTTTTTTCACAAGAAAGTTGATTTTAATTGTGTTTTTATGCACAAAGTCTTGAAACTAAAAACAAAATTTTCATTTGTCAGAAAAATTAAAGAAAAAACGGCCGAATGTCAAAAAAAACATATCGAAATACAAACTGGCTCGTTTGTTTTAAATGAACTAGGTTGTATTTTTCTTGTATTTCGTTAGTTTTTCGAAATATAGTTTACGCACTTACACCAGTACTGAAACCGTATTAGGATGGAGTGCAACAAAAAGAGTAAGAGAAAATAGGTATTACATTGTTAATTTTCAGATGTTGAATTGAAAAATCTTTTAATGTACGCGATTTTTTACATTTTGTCCTTTGCCGGAATAGAGCTTTGTAAAACAAAAAGTTGGTGTGGAAACTCTGTTATTTTTAACGAAGGATTGTTTAAATGCAACTCTGATTGCTGACATGTGTTCGTATATGATGCCAGATGCTATGACTAAGTAATTGCCGTCATCCAGAGTGTAAGGAATACTTCTTTAGGAGTATAGGAGTGTTCCAAAACTAATCTGTATTCATACAAAAAATGTGCTCCAATTAACGTTGCGATGTCCTAGGAGAGGAGTAGGTGATCCCACTCTCGCTTGTTTGTGAGTATTCCATAGAGTACATACGTGAGAGTACTTTCCAAAGTGCTTTCACTGTAGTACCCCATGGAGCACCCACAGAGGATCATATGCCAAAGTACTAAAGAGGAATTGTGTCGGAAAGATTTATCGAAGGGAATTTAAAATAAAATGAAATTAAATGAAGAGGGGCAATACAACTTTTATATTTTACTGCGAATATTCTTATGTTATTTAGCATTTGCGTGAATAAAGAAACTAATATTTCTCTATACATACTATAGTATGTATACATAAAACCAGGGCGCGGTTCCGATTTATCAGAAAACACGTAATCCAAGGGATACTATAGTATAGAGAAATATTAGTTCTTTATTCAGGCAAATGCTAAATAACATAAGAATATTCGTAGTATAAAATATAAATGTTGTATTGCCCCTCTTCATTTACTTTCATTTTAAATTAAATTCACTCCGATTATTCTTTCCGACACAATTCCTCTTTAGTACTTTGGCATATGATCCTCTGTGGGTGCTCCATGGAGTACTACAGTGAAAGTACTTTGGAAAGTACTCTCACGTATGTACTCTATGGAATACTCACAAACAAAGCGAGAGTGGGATCACCTACTCCTCTCTAGGACATCGCAATGTTAATTGGAGCACATTTTTTGTATGAATACAGATTAGTTTTGGAACACTCCTATACTCCTAAAGGAGTATCCTTACACTATCTATGGGTACTGGCGTTTTTTGAAGGGCGGGAATGCTCTGGATCATTAAGAGACTTGAGAAGCAGATGTCGTGAAATTTTCGCACACGTGAAATGTGATAAGCAGATGTCGCCGCTCTTTTCATTTAACTCATACGGCGAAAGGCTAAACAGCGGCATCTATTTTGAAAGAGTAGGTTATTAAAGGCAGTGTTGCCAAACTAAAAAGAAGTACTTAACAAATTATCTGGCTCACAAATTGAACCAGACTTCTATCTGGATTTATCTGGCTCAAATCGTTGTTGATGCATTTACATGCAAAATTTTTTATCTGGCTCAGGATTTTGCCACCGGATGATGGGCTAATTATTGCGGTTATTTTATCATTTATTTTTAAAGAAAAACAACAATATTAAAGTTTTAGTTTTTCAGCGAGTTGTAGATCTAATAATATGATATCACTCTTTCAAGTGAAAAAAAGTTAATCACCACTATTCTGCATTTCGATTACGTTCCCGTTCTACGCTCCGGGTTTAATCGAAGTTGGGTATTCTGCATTACGACGGAATCGTAACGATATAGGAAGAGCAAATGATTTTTCGAAATCAACTGTTTGTACGGTATGTGTGAACATTGGAACAAAATAAATTAAAGACAATTTTCAAAAACACTGAAAACCGTTTATATTTTATTATCCACGCCATTTTGTACAAAAAAAGCAATGGAATATATTGCCGCCGTGTTATATTATTTTGAGGGAAGTGCTTTCATAATTGTAAGTGTGTTTTTGTCGTTATTTTGGCCAATTCCCTGCCGTGGCCACCAAGTTTTTAAAACGGACTCCTGCACGAATATAGTTAACATTTTCTGAATTTATGGATGCTAATTTCATTCACTGGCCTAAAATACCTTATGAGGTTTATTTATTCTTTCCGCAAGGATTGTTTACGTTTTCGCTTCACCTTCCTCTACTCCGGCAGCTGCTTTTGCATATAACTGGACCCAACGAACAGACACAAATTATAGCTGTCTATCATAATGGAATCAATAGCCGTGGCATTATTTGTGAATTTGGAAAGCAACGCATGCGAAAATGGCCAGGCGAGAATGGAAAGGCAAATATAGCGAGATTTGTGTAATCCATTTGAGATGAGTGACGAATTGTAAGAAATTGAACTTAAAAGGGTAAAGTTTAATGACTTATTTCTTATTTAGATTCACTTTCGACTTAATAAGGATGCTTTCAAGCATTTGCTAGATACTTTTGCGGGGCAAATACGTGCAAGGACTACAACATGGACATGTTGGTTTTGACCTGGAAACATATAAAAAAACAATCATCATCAAGCCTTCTACGTTTCTTAACAAGTTTTACTTACATTTTTAAAATTCTGTTATAAATTAATAAAAAAATAAAAATAAAATATTTTATGATTTTCCGGTCAATTTATTTTTGATAATAGGCTTTTTTGACCAACCGTTTTTAATGCAAATAAAGATATTATTTCAATTTTTGCACCCAACGTTTCGCTAGACTTTTTAGCATCTTCAGAGGTGATCTAATTTATTAACAACAATAAAGATAAAAATATTACATTAATTTGGTGTATAAAGATTACATTAATTTATATATATAAATTTACTTTATACATGTAACAAGAACAACACTAACATTGATTTACATACGTAAAAACATAGACAACACTTACGTAATATATTTGTTATTAACTATTAAAACTAAAAGCATTAGTACCATTTAACACTGGTATCATTGTCATACTGATTCCTAACTATAAACATAAAAGGTAAACAGCTGCTATATTTTGTGTGTCCTGTCTTCTTGTTTATCGTTTTTGCCCTTTTTTCGAATATTCTCAGACTTTCCATTGTATATCTGGCTCTCCCGTGTTTGTTCCTATTTTGTATTTGCCAGATCAGCTGAGTGTCCACTGTGATCAGATTCGTGTTCTTTCAGTCGGATCCCAGTGCACGTTTGGTAGTCTACCAAGACACAACTGGACACTCAGCTGATCTAGCAAATACCAAATGATAGGAACAAACACGGGAGATCCAGATATACATTGGAAAGTCTGAGAATATTGGAAAAAGGGCAAATACGATAAACAAGAAAGAGGACACACAAAATATAGAAGCTGTTTACCTTTTATGTTTATAGTTAGGAATCAGCATGACAATGATACCAGTGTTAAATGGTACTAATGCTTTTAGTTTTAATAGTTAAATAACAAATATCCATTACTTTTACCCTCTTATAAATGATTAACAATGGTTATCTCGTATTCTCGTGTTCTAATGTATGCAGATGATGTTAAACTATGCTATTCATACTTGCCTTCTGACTCTTCCCGTTTGGATTTACTTCAGGCCGATTTGGACTCATTTCAATTATGGTGTACATTAAATCTACTAGTTTTGAACTGCTGCAAATGTAAACTAATGACATTTCACAGAGTCAACCCAGTTTTAAAATCCTATATGCTAGATGGTGCTCCCTTGGAGCGTATATCTGAAGTATGTGACCTAGGTGTTCTTTTTGATGCGAAATTGAGCTTTAACATGTATATTTCATCTATTGTAAACAAGGCATCGGGTGTACTCGGATTTATTAAAAGATGGGCTAAAGAATTTGATGATCCTTATTTAACCAAGACCCATTACACATCTTTGGTTCGCCCAATACTTGAGTATTGTTCCTGTATTTTGTCCCCGGGATATAAAAATCATATAGATCGGATTGAATCGGTACAGAAGCAGATTCTAATCTTCGCTTTACGCGGTCTTAACTGGGAATCAAATCAACATCTTCCACCTTATAGAAATAGACTTCTTCTCATTAGTTTGCAAACTTTAGAGAATAGAAGAACATTACTCGGGGTAATGTTCCTTCATAAACTGATTATCGGTGAGATAGACTCCACTGACCTTGTAAGCAGACTGAATTTTTCCGTTCCTGCGAGAACTACAAGACACTATGTACTCTTTCATTTACCCATTCTACGGCGTAATTTTGCCAAATATAGCCCTCTTCGCAATTGGTGCTCGCGCTATAACGAACTGTACAACTGCATTCGTTTTGAGTATTCGATTGCTGCTATCCGTAAGGAAATACTCTCACGTCTGGCATGATATTTTTAAGATTTTTAAATAAGATGTCAATTTTATTTCAATATTAATTTTAACTAATCTTTATTTTTGATTTGATTTATGTATTAATTAAAATTTAACTTAATTAATTTGATTGTTTATTATTTAAGTTTTTAATTTAAATTTTGTTCTTTACGCTTATGTTTTCTTTCCTTGTTATATGTATTGTATATTATACTCAGTAGTCGACCGCTTTGTGTCTGTGTTGACTTTAACAAATATTACGCAAGTGTTGTCTATGTTTGTACGTATGTAAATCAATGTTAGTGTTGTTCTTGTTACATATATAAGTAAATATATATATATAAATTAATGTAATCTTTATACCACAAATTAATGTAATATTTTTATTTTTATTGTTGTTAGTAAATTAGATCACCTCTGAAGATGATAGGATGTCTAGCGAAACGTTAGGTGGAAAAATTGAAATAAATATCTTTATTTGCAATTAAAAAACGATTGGTCAAAAGTCCTATTACCAACAAAAATCTAAAAATAAAATATTTTTGCGCCAACAAATTGGCAACTTAGAAAAACGGAATTATGATCGGCATGCAGAATAAACAGAATCGAATGATTCGAAATTGCAGGCATGCTTAACCAACGAAACGATATCATTTCGTTACGATAATCAACGTTAATAAACGAAACGAAGTCATTTCGTTTCGTTTATTAACGTTAAGATCGTCAAATTAACGAAATGATTCGTTTCGTTTTCTGCCATATCAAAACGAAATCATATCGTTTATGTTGATTATTAATTTCAAACTATGCTGGCAAAGCTGATTGATGGCGGAGTCATTAAAGGTCAAAGCATTAGCCAAGCTGATTGCAACTTTTCTCATGAATTTGACAGTACGAACATTCTCAGAGTATTTTTGACATTACCACCAACGAATTACACAAACAAATTACATAGTGTTTGTGTGTGTATGTGCGCTCGTTGTTACCACCTTACGGCTTCACCATGGGCTATAGCATTGCCAGCACAATTCAAACATAAAGTATCACGTTTTTGTTAACGTTTTAACGTTAACGAAAGCTTTTCGTTTCGGTTAAAAACGAGATACAATTTATCTTGATAATTTCTTTATCGATAATATTTCGAAGTGTTTCAACGGAAACGGTGGAAATTTTTGATAAACGATTAGCTTAACGTTAAGGTGCATCCCTGCGAAATTGGATCGAAAGTTTTGGAACACAGATTACCAAAATTGCCAGATCGAAAAATTCCAATACAAGTTGAAATGCAGACTAGGGCTGAAAATCCTAGAAATATTTCGGTATGGCAGCACCAATGTCACTATGCAGCAGCATCTCTGTGTTTCGTGAAAAAATTTCTTATCGTGTTCGTGAAAAAAATTTTCGTTCCTATTTTTCTCAAATTGTGGCTAAAAAGTGTGAATTTTAGTGTATTTTTTCATTAAAACTGCAATATTTTATCTCTATTACGAGACAATATTGCGAAAAGGATTAATCTACTGCAAAAGTGAAACAAGTGGATAGACAAATGGAATTACAGTAAGTGCTGTTCGGGGAAATTTTGACGGCTTCGTTCATAAATTTTCTCTAAATATACACACTCCCTTTCCAATTAATGGTGTTTGCATTTAACCAAATACTGCTTAGAGTGAGCGCTTATTTCTAGAAATGAAAGTTTAAGGTCATCGGGTCTTTGCTCTGGTTGACTTGGCTGCCAGTAGTGTAGTGTTATTTGGTAATATACACATACAGTACCTTTTCACGTAAGCAGATCTGCGTCGCACACATCTGGTAAGTACAGATACAAAATTTGTTCCAATGTTTAAAAATTTGATATTTTGTGTATTGCAATGCCCCTTTATATTTATTGTTTGCAGAGGTCAATTGTGATAGGCATTTCTGTCAAAATGAGTGGTGGAGGTGTTTCGTCTGGGTCCAGTTCCGGTGGACCTGAAAAAGAAAAAGACTCACACTGGTATTTAGTTCCGAACAGCTCTCAAATTCTCCAAGCCGACGACAAGGAATAGATGCTGACACTGAACTCTCATATCGACAAATGACTGCTTATCTGATTCAGAAATGGGACAACGACTGCAAGTGTAAGTGAAAAAAACAAGCTGTGATTTTTGAAAGTTTCGACTTGAATGTGTTAAATTACAGCTCCCACTTTGCATTAACACTGCCATTGTGTACATGCATCGGTTTTATGCTTTCCACTCTTTCACGCATTTCCATCGCAATAATATTGCTGCGGCTAGTTATTCCTAGCGGCAAAAGTGGAAGACACCTCGTAAACTTGAGCATGTTATTAAGGCTGCTAACAAGTGCCTTAGTCAGCCGACATCTCCACAACAGACGCTTATTATATGAACAAGCACAGGAGCTTGTCTTCAATGAAATGTTCTGCTGCAAACTCTTGGATTGATGTAGCAATAGATCATCCCCATACATTTGTCGTAAAGACATGTCATTTGGTTAAGTAATAGCTGTTCATTAAATGTATATGTATTGCAGAAACACAACCCACTTTAATTCACAAAGGCCCTAAATAAAATTTTTTGAAGCTGTTTTCCTAAGATTTAGAAAAGTTATATAGAAATTTATGCTTACTACAATTTTGAAAGTATTGTAACAATAACAAAGTGTGGCAAGAGTGGGAAAATTCAATTCCATTACATATACCAATTACATTTCCTGTAAGTGGAAAAAACAATTAACTACTTTTTTCCACAGAAAAAGAATTTATTACATTCGTTCTCAAAAACGAAATATACGAAAAGTAATTTTTATGTTTGAGGCTCAAGTGCAAGACATTTTCTTTTTGTTATAACAAAATTGAAAAAAGCATTAGTTTCTGCCGCAGTACTTTCAGAATTTGAAAATGTTATTGTATAATTACAATCAAAGGGATGTAATAGTACTTCGAATTCCCATTTATTCTTCAAAGGAATTGTGAAAGTAATTGAACAAACCAAAAGTCATCGGTTATAAAAATAGCCATGGAAAAGACCAAGCCTTCAAAATCCATAGACCCCTACGGAATATCCCAGCAAAGCTTATAACGCCTCAGCGATGGGGAAATCAGCTACGTAGCATAGTCTTCAGTGTCATTCCAGAAAAGTGGAAGCATGTAAGAATAACCGGGCTGCCAATGCCGATAAAACCGTGCAGAAGTCCTTGGAAATTGTTCAGCTCACTTATTTTTCATCAAAACTGCCATCAAATGGCGTATAGCTTTCAAAAATGCAAATGCACTACCAGTGCGATAAACGTGAATAACACTCAGATATAATTTACGGGCAAAATCTAGAAAGCTGTGGGAAGCTTGACGATGCTTTTGGCACTGACCTGCTAAAAGCTTTGGACAAAGTCAATCATAGCACTCTACTCTAAGGGCGTTTTCTTTTCTGAAATTAGTGTTGCCTTTTGGATCTTCTCATCTCTCCAGTGAAGTAGTGTGTTCATTTCACAAAATATTTTTTATCTGAATAACAAAAAGGGTCTCAATACCTACAAAAAGAGTCATTTTGCATAGCGCCCGATGATTTTACCACAAATTTTGATTTAGAGAGTGTAACAATTTTTCCAGACATAAAGCATAGGAGATCCACCCTTCTATTTCGTCTAAAGAGTTGATCCACAGGATTCAAGGGGTTGATAAGCTCAATACAAAGCTTTATAGCTTCAAAGCTTCCGCAACCATGTTACTTCAACTACGCGAGGGGAATCCTCGTTACAAATATGAATGTATCATACACATATTTATGCAGGCAGAGATCTGGCGAACCCAAGTTCCTCATGTAACTATTGGGAGGGGCGGGATGGCCTAGAAGGTATAATGTGGTTGTTGTTGTTGTAGCAGTGCTTCGCCCCACTAACAGCCGCGACCGATCAGAAATTGTCATCAATATCCTCTAACGGGAGTCAAGGAAACTTGCTGTTTCAACAGGGGTGGGCCATAATGAAAGGGGTGTTAGAGGCGTTGGTTCCACATTACAATTAAAGATATGGTTGGTGTCATGGGGGACACAGTGCAAGCGGACATACATTTTGTAAGTCGGGGTTGATTCTGGATAGGTAAGAGTTTAACACTGTTACAGTATCCAGAACGAAGTTGAGCAAGAGTGACACGCGTTTCCCTGGGGAGTATGCGTTTCCTCTTCTGCGAGTTCTGGATATTTTTCTTCAAGTTACTGGATTCACCGGGCAATTCCCGACATAAAGGTCCGACGCCTGTCTATGGAGTTCACCAAGGACCTGCTTGTGTTTTTCCGCTTCATACGGCTGGGTTTCTCAGGTGCCGTATTTCCTCAAAATGCTTAAGGAGATGACTCCTTAGGCCCCTAGGCGGTGCTGGTTCGTCAATCAGATGTCTGTTGGATGCCCAGTTTCTGGGTATCCAACAGAACTGTTTGGTCAGCATCTCATTTCTCTCCTGATGGGGAGTATTCTCGCCTCATTATGCAGATGGTGTTCTGGGGACATAAGAAGACAGCCCGTGGCGATTCTGAGAGCAGTATTTGGCAGCCTGTAGATCTTCTTCCTGTGCGTAATTTTTAGGCTTGGCGACCATATGGGTGTGACGCGTAGCACTGAAACGGTGGCCAGTTGCTTTGTATGTAGTAAATGAGCGTTCTTTATCTTTTCCCCAGTTACTGCCAGCAAGGGATTTGAGGATTTTATTACGGCTCTGAATTTTCGGAACAATTGCGCCTGCGTGCTCACAAAATGTAGATCCTGATCAATGTCACACCCAGATTTGGGGTGTAGGACAGTCGGTACGCGTCAGTGCCATCGACGTGGATGTGCAAATGGTCGACATTTGGGACGTCCACTGTTGTAAATAAGGTCGCGCAGATTTAGCGGTGATAATGCCAGGTTTCGCGAGGCCGAAAAACTGGATCAGATCAGGGAGTAGCCGTTTTATTTCTGTTGCAGAGCTCATCGATCTGTGGGCCTGGGCCTGTGGGCCACTATTGTGCAGTCATCGGCGTATGAAACGATAGTGACTCCTTCTGTGGTGAAGGTAGCTTAGATATGTAGAAATTAAACAAAAGTGGAAAAAGAAAGGACACCACCTGTGGCATCCCTTGTTAAATTCTTCTTGCTTTTGATGTTTCGTTTCTAAATTGCACCGATTTCTGCCGACCACCCATATAATTTGCAGTCCATCTTTTAAGACATCGGGGAAGGGTAGACCCTTCCAGGTTTTGCAGTAACGTGCCATGGTTGACCGTAGTCAAAAGCTTTTGATAGTCTAGCGCTACGAGTACTGAAAAAATGGCTTCAGCGTCTTTGTACGACGATAGGAGAGATATCGGGAACGATACGACTCCTATGTTAGCTGTTTCCCAGGCTTAGTAGCGTGACCACCTTGGCCATTTTCCATTTTTCGGGTATGCCAAAGGTGGAAAGAGACAGGTTGAAGACATGTGCTAAGTATTTGAAACCCTCTTTCCCTAGGCTTTTAAGCATCGGCATGGCTATGCCGTCTGGGCCCACTGCTTTGGATGGTTTAGCGTGACTCAATGGCATCATTCAACTCTCTCTGCGGTAGCTGGTACCTGGTTTTGTGACAGCGCTGAATTATATGTCTTATCTTAGTGCGTGTCCGTGGCCTCCGTCTATCTTGTCGATCCGTAGATATGACCATTAATAGAAATAGACGGCCAGGTAGGAGTTGAATTCAAGAGGAGAAGAATAAGATGAAACGCGTTAGAAAGGACAAGGCTCGCGCAAAATTTTGATTTCGAATCCTGACAGCACTTTATCGCCGAAAAATAGAACTATTTGTTAGTGGACAGACTGGACAAACTTGCCAATTTTCTATTGTGCTAGACACGGATTCGATAGAGACTTTACGGTGGCAACAGCAAAAGTTTACACACCGGCAGACGAGAGGCAGAGAAATAGTTACAACTCTTAGTGCCTTTCCTCCATTTCGCCTCGCTTAGTGTTCATCCACAAGCAATCTGATGCGTTGGTTTATATCACTCTTATTGGGTGGGTCGGCCTGCTGGAGTCAAGCTATGTCTTATAAGGTCGCGTTCTACGCTAAATATGCTTCGTTGCATACCGCCGGAAGTGGCGCCAAAATTTGGGGATTCTCCGGCGGGAATGAAATATGTGCGAGGCGAATTCAATGACCTTGCGGAAAGCACGCTCCCCTTGGCGGCATCAGTCGGGATCGGGATAGGGAGGGCAGCAAAAGGTTGTCTGTAAAAAGATTTGTATTCGTCCCACTTCCTTTTTTAAAGTTATGAAAGTGCGTTTTCTGTACGATGAAGTCGGCGGTACGCTCGAACGAAATAAGTATAGGCAGGTGGTCGGATGCCGATGTTACCATCGGCTGCCAGTTGACGCAGTTTACGAGTTCTGCGCTCACGATGATGATATCCGGCGAACTGTGACAGCTTCCTACCATACGTGTGGGGGCGTCTCCGTTTATGTGCAGAACGTCGTTCTCTTTTTGATCCGCCAACATCTCACACCTACTGTCCGCCCGCAAGTTTTGAATGCCATAGATCGTGATGGGAATTTAAAGTCGCCTAAGATAAATGCGATTGTTGCCAGTGATTAAGGCGCTAATATTAGGGCGGTATCCACTGGGGCAACAGGTGGCAGGAGGGATGTAGATGTGATGATTTCTAGGTTTGACATCGCGCTTGATCCGACCGGATAGAGCTTGACGTTCTAAGACATTGTCCCATGCGGTCGCATGTCAGCGCATCAACTATATGATGATATTGCACAGAGTGGTTGTATGATATTCAAACGCGAGGCCGCCTCCATTTCCGCTGCATGCGATAATGTGTTCATATTAATCGTTCCCGACGATAGTCGTGCTAGTATACCTTAATGTTGCTTTGTTTACCGGAACGTACCAGGATCTATATCGTCAAGGGACGTGTCAACCCAAAACCTTCGGACGGGGAGTGTTTTGTTGTGGCTGTTGTAGCGATTTTAGGTCGATCGGTGCTCCGAAGGCTTGGAGAGAGATGGTATCGATGTAATGTCCTTGCCGGATCCAGATCGGTACGCTCGTGCGTACCACAGCACCATTAAGGTGCTAGCCCGACCATCTCGGAATGATATGTGGCACATTAAACCTCAGTGCCATTCCGCTCCCTCCCACAGTTCCATGAGGAGCTTGGGGTCGCAGAGCATCGTCTGTACCGTGAAACAGGATCGCTCGCGATGGCGTGAGGTTGACAATGGGTTTGGAGAAGACTATATATGCGCTGGCAACCTGAAGGTGCGCTATACAGCCTTGAATCTGATATTTAGTCGCCTCTTACGATCTAGGCATACACTACCCGAGGATGTATATTCTGTGACCCCTAATCCCGCCGGGAAGGGAGTGTCTTTAGCGTTTATACAACATACAAAAACAGTGTGGGCCGCGCAGGCGTCTCGTTACCTTCTAATGGGGTTTTAACCGTTTAAATGGTTATGGCCGACCAATAAGGCGCACTAGTCGCATCTTCGTTGGCTTAACTGGAATTGTAACAGCCAACGTCGCGAAGAATTACGGTACAGGCAACACTGGCTCGAACGCTTGTCATAGAGAGCGCTAGTCTAAAGAATAATTGTATTTCCTCACATTTTTTCTAGTTGTTTCGCGGCATTTTGAATTGTCCCCGACCAAAAGCACGACACTGTCTATTCACACGTGGACCGAGATGACACACACAAATGTTTTGGTTGTTATGTCCGACAGTAGGGTCAGCTTCAATGTGTATATGATACGTCGTAAATCTATATCTCAACGTGCGAGACTAGCGCAACAAATATCTGTACATAAGTCGCTGACTGACCGTCCACACTTGTAGACATGATAGAGAAGTAAAACATTGCTAACAACTAATGAAGAATAGCATGGCCTCCAGACCGCGCATAGTTTCGGTCATCGTATCTCTTAAAACAAGCACTGAAAAATGCTGCTGCAGGTCTGCCAAAAACATCAGCACACGGAATGCACTGGGCTATAGGATGTACGTTAGGAGGAAAAAATATACTCATAAATAAACAAAGTTAAAGTTTCTGCTGAACTCTCCAACCTGTGCAACCCAGCAGACAACTATGGCCTCATCAGCTTCAAACTGCCGGTTCCTTCGCCGCGCGTTAGAGGACTTTCTATTTCTGGCAATTTGTGAGTGGACACTCTTTTTTTGGCATTTTCCTTGTATTCTCGTTGAGGAAAATGTTAATGTGATGTATTTCTATAGTCCTTTCGAAACAGTATTGCAGAGAGCATTACAATTTATATATCGTATCCATCCCAGTTCGTACAATTGAACCGACCCCTTTAGAATGGGCCTGAAAGGTTTTCTTCTTTTTCTAGCTTACGAAAGACGTTTTTCAGAGTTTTTTGTCAAATTGTTCACTGTCCTCAACTCAAAAAACAGTTATGAATTAGTCAAATAAAAAACACGTTTTTGTGTTTCAAAATGACCTATAACTTTTTCAAAAAATGTGACCGTTTGGATCTTTTTCTTTTAATATTTGTTTTAAATGCACTCTTTTCGGGATACATTTTAAAGTATTATTTTTCAGTTTTATGTCGAGATTATTTTGTTCGAATTTCACCATTTTTTTCTCATAAAAAACTTCAATCAATTCTGCAATCATCCCCACTAATCCCGGTAGTGGGCCGATTATGTTTTATATCTTTGTATTTTTTACTTTGTAATGATGTCACAAAATAAAAATTTTTTGTGTATCAATTTCTATTATTATAACAAAAAAATGTAATAGAACATAGTTTTAAGTATTTCTTTTCTTTTATATGATGTATATCTACGATTAAAATAGCTCAGGATAAGTGACTGACACGGGTAAATCATGTCATTTAATCGTAGATTACATACTATATAAGAAAAGAATACGTGAAAACCATTTTCGTTACATATTTTTTGTTATATAATAAAACTGATACTTTTATTTTCTGAAATATGTCAATTAATAAAAAAAATTTTGTTGTTATATCGGTCCTAGCTGATTTTAAGATCGCGGGTTCGAATCGAGCTCAAGGCCTAACAATAATTGTTTATCATTATTATTTGTTATGATAAATTTTTTCTTAATTGAAAAAATTTTTTAAATTAGAATAGAAGAAGAAAAAATTTTAGACAACTGCCAAAGCTCGTTGTAATGATCCATTTCGGGAACTGCTAAATTCCTTCATCGGCAACGTTTAGGCGCCGCTGCTATAACCATTCAGCCATCACAGCGGTTTTTTTGTTTGTCTTCATTAATCCTACTTCTATTCTGGTTCTTGCCAATTGATATTCACAACACTGCGACATCTGTTGCAGAATGCTGTGAAAATTGGACTTGTTTGTTGGCAATGCTGCCATAGTGTCATATTTATTGACACTTTTTCCCCGTGCTCTGGATGTATTAACAATTTTGTTGTATATCGGCCTACTGATTTTAAGATCGCGGGTTCGAATCGAGCTCAAGGCCTAACAATAATTATTTTCATCATTATTATTGTTATGATAAATTTTTCTTAATTGAAAAAATTTTTAAATTAGAATAGAAGAAAGAAAAAATTTAGACAACTGCCAAAGCTCGTTGTATAGATCCATTTCGGGAACTGCTAAATTCCTTCATCGGCAACGTTTAGGCGCCGCTGCTATAACCATTCAGCCATCACAGCGGTTTTTGTTTGTCCTTCATTAATCCTACTTCTATTCTGTTCTGTGCAATTGATATTCACAACACTGCGACATCTGTTGCAGAATGGCTGTGAAAATTGGACTTGTTTGTTGGCATGCTGCCATAGTGTCATATTTATTGACACTTTTTTCCCGTGCTCTGGGATGTATTAACAATTTTTGTTGTTATATCGGCCTACTGATTTTAAGATCGCGGTTCGAATCGAGCTCAAGGCCTAACAATAATATTTTATCATTATTATTGTTATGATAATTTTTTCTTATTGAAAAAATTTTTTAAATTAGAATAGAAGAAAGAAAAAATTTTAGACAACTGCCAAAGCTCGTTGTATAGATCCATTTCGGGAACTGCTAAATTCCTTCATCGGCAACGTTTAGGCGCCGCTGCTATAACCATTCAGCCATCACAGCGGTTTTTTGTTTGTCTTCATTAATCCTACTTCTATTCTGTTTCGTGCCAATTGATATTCACAACACTGCGACATCTGTTGCAGAATGGCTGGTGAAAATTGGACTTGTTTGTTGGCAATGCTGCCATAGTGTCATATTTTATTGACACTTTTTCCCCGTGCTCTGGGATGTATTAACAATTTTTGTTGTTATATCGGCCTACTGATTTTAAGATCGCGGGTTCGAATCGAGCTCAAGGCCTAACAATAATTTTTTATCATTATTATTGTTATGATAAATTTTTTCTTAATTGAAAAAATTTTTTAAATTAGAATAGAAGAAAGAAAAAATTTAGACAACTGCCAAAGCTCGTTGTATAGATCCATTTCGGGAACTGCTAAATTCCTTCATCGGCAACGTTTAGGCGCCGCTGCTATAACCATTCAGCCATCACAGCGGTTTTTTGTTTGTCTTCATTAATCCTACTTCTATTCTGGTTCGTGCCAATTGATATTCACAACACTGCGACATCTGTTGCAGAATGGCTGTGAAAATTGGACTTGTTTGTTGGCAATGCTGCCATAGTGTCATATTTTATTGACACTTTTTCCCCGTGCTCTGGGATGTATTAACAATTTTTGTTGTTATATCGGCCTACTGATTTTAAGATCGCGGGTTCGAATCGAGCTCAAGGCCTAACAATAATTTTTTATCATTATTATTGTTATGATAAATTTTTCTTAATTGAAAAAATTTTTTAAATTAGAATAGAAGAAAGAAAAAAATTTTAGACAACTGCCAAAGCTCGTTGTATAGATCCATTTCGGGAACTGCTAAATTCCTTCATCGGCAACGTTTAGGCGCCGCTGCTATAACCATTCAGCCACCACAGCGGTTTTTTGTTTGTCTTCATTAATCCTACTTCTATTCTGTTTCGTGCCAATTGATATTCACAACACTGCGACATCTGTTGCAGAATGGCTGTGAAAATTGGACTGTTTGTTGGCAATGCTGCCATAGTGTCATATTTTATTGACACTTTTTCCCGTGCTCTGGGATGTATTAACAATTTTGTTGTTATATCGGCCTACTGATTTTAAGATCGCGGGTTCGAATCGAGCTCAAGGCCTAACAATAATTTTTTATCATTATTATTGTTATGATAAATTTTTTCTTAATTGAAAAAATTTTTAAATTAGAATAGAAGAAAGAAAAAATTTTAGACAACTGCCAAAGCTCGTTGTATAGATCCATTTCGGGAACTGCTAAATTCCTTCATCGGCAACGTTTAGGCGCCGCTGCTATAACCATTCAGCCATCACAGCGGTTTTTTGTTTGTCTTCATTAATCCTACTTCTATTCTGGTTCGTGCCAATTGATATTCACAACACTGCGACATCTGTTGCAGAATGGCTGTGAAAATTGGACTTGTTTGTTGGCAATGCTGCCATAGTGTCATATTTTATTGACACTTTTTTCCCCGTGCTCTGGGATGTATTAACAATTTTGTTGTTATATCGGCCTACTGATTTTAAGATCGCGGGTTCGAATCGAGCTCAAGGCCTAACAATAATTTTTTATCATTATTATTGTTATGATAAATTTTTTCTTAATTGAAAAAATTTTTAAATTAGAATAGAAGAAAGAAAAAAATTTTAGACAACTGCCAAAGCTCGTTGTATAGATCCATTTCGGGAACTGCTAAATTCCTTCATCGGCAACGTTTAGGCGCCGCTGCTATAACCATTCAGCCATCACAGCGGTTTTTTGTTTGTCTTCATTAATCCTACTTCTATTCTGGTTCGTGCCAATTGATATTCACAACACTGCGACATCTGTTGCAGAATGGCTGTGAAAATTGGACTTGTTTGTTGGCAATGCTGCCATAGTGTCATATTTTATTGACACTTTTTTCCCCGTGCTCTGGGATGTATTAACAATTTTTGTTGTTATATCGGCCTACTGATTTTAAGATCGCGGGTTCGAATCGAGCTCAAGGCCTAACAATAATTTTTTATCATATTATTGTTATGATAAATTTTTTCTTAATTGAAAAAATTTTTAAATTAGAATAGAAGAAAGAAAAAATTTTAGACAACTGCCAAAGCTCGTTGTATAGATCCATTTCGGGAACTGCTAAATTCCTTATCGGCACGTTTAGGCGCCGCTGCTATAACCATTCAGCCATCACAGCGGTTTTTTGTTTTCTCATTAATCCTACTTCTATTCTGTTTAGTGCCAATTGATATTCACAACACTGCGACATCTGTTGCATACATGGCTGTGAAAATGGAATTGTTTGTTGGCAATGCTGCATAGTGCATATTTTATTGACCTTTTCCTCCCCGTATATCATAACCAATAATAATGAAAAAAAATTATTTTTAGGCCTTCGAGCTCGATTCAACCCGCGAAAATAAAAAAAATATAAAAAAAAATCGGCCCACTCCGGAGATAGTGTTGATGATTGCAGATTTATTGAAGTTTTTCATATGAGAAAAAAAAACAAAAAAACAAAAATGCCGCGAAATATTCGAAAAAACTCTCAAGAAAACAAAAAACCCAAACTGAAAAAATTAAAAAAAAAAACTTATAAAAACATTCTGTATGACATATTCATTTTACACCCCTAACCGAAAAAAAGTACATTTAATAACAAATTTAAAAAAAAAAAAAAGATCCACACAAAAACGGTACCCAAAAATTATCTGAAAAAGTTTAGTTTAGCGTTTTTTGAAAACAAAACGATGTTTTTTTTTAAAAATTCATAAACCTTTTTTTGAGTTTGGAAGGAAAAAATTCTGAAAAACGTCTTTCGTAAGCTAGAAAAAGAAGAAAAACCCTTCAGCCAATTCTAAAGGGGTCGGGTTCAAAATGGTCGAAATGGGATGGAATATGCCCCCATATATATAGCAGAACCGCCAGACGTTGTTCTGCCCTAAACTTTTTGTGCTATCTGCATACATTTTACATGAGCTTTTTCCGTCTAACTCTGCCCTCGCCCCTCTACACTTTCTCCTAATCTTTGTAATTCACTCATCGGTGTAAAACTTACTCTGTACTAAAAGCACACATCAACAGCTTCAATTTGATACCCATAATTTAAAAAACACATTCTAGGTGTATCGGGTCCACGTTGTCCGCCTATATCTCGAGACCCTAGTCACCCAGCGGCATGAAAATTACTCTGTACTAAAGCAACATCAACAGCTTCAATTTGATATCCCATAATTTAAAAACACTACTAGTGTTACCCTTATCCACGTGTCTGCCTATATCTCGAGACCCTAGTCACCCCAATAGGTATGAAAACTACCCTGTACTAAAGCACTCATCAACAGCTTTCATTTGATATCCATATTATATAAACACATTTATAGCGGTTCCCGGGTCCACGTTTTTGGCCTATATCTCGAGCCCTAGTCACCAATAGGTATGAAAATATACCCTGTAATAAAGCACTCATCAACAAATTCATTTGATATCCATATTATAAACATTCTAGGGGTGTCCCGTCCACGTTTTGGCCTATATCTCGAGACCCTAGTCACCACGGGGTACGAAAAATACCCAGTATCAAAGTACTCATAAACCGCTTCCGATTTGTGACGTGCCTCCACACTCTACTCAACATATCCCAGGACCACCAGGTCCACGTTTTTAGATCTCAGACCCTGAGCCAGAACGGGATAAAATAGTATCCCATGTCCGTCTGCTGGTTCTCGAGCACCTCTCCCCATTATTCAGCTAAATCGGTCTCATCCGTTCTTGAGTACGTGCTTCTCTAAAACTATCACCACTTTCTTTTATACTACCGTATTGACGTTTTTCTACAAAAAAAATCATGAACTCAGGGATGGCTCTAAGACCGATTGTGGATCTCTTTCAAAATCACGCTAACTCACTCAGCTCTCCTGTCCTCGTGGAGTCTTTCCAAAAATTTCATGGCCAGCTTTCTACGTCGTGTTCTCGAGTGATGGTAGTGACAATCAAAATGTCCACTTCTTTTTATAATATAGATATATATATATATTTTTTTTTTTTGTTTTTTTTTTTTTGGATTACAGAAAGAAAATTTGTACTCCAGCCTCAAAGAAGTCGCGTTTGCTTCTTTTGTTTTAAGAAATTGAAATGTTGATGGAAAAATTAATCGATTATCTTCCCAATAACATGTACTTGAAGGGGAATTGAGGGTAATTTAAATACTAAAGTAGTCAATACCACTAAGCTCTGGTTGTGGCACTACTAATAGTCTTATCTGCATGTAGGAGCTTGCAACTTAAATGATTTTTTGTTTTTTTAACATTTAAGTCTTAAATTTTTAAAGTATTTGAAACGTTTTGATGTCAGTCAACCAGAGTTACTTCGGTTCATACGTTAACATTTATATACATTTTTAAAAACTATTAACAAATAGCTTCATAACTTTCAGCATGCAAGGATTAGCCACAAACTTCTTATTTCTTCTGGCTTCTATAAGAGGGGTAATCAAAAATCTTACCTTTTAAATGTGATCTAGGCATATATCCTTAGACTCTCTACTAATGTAATCTTATATTTATTAATATAGCCTTCATTTAACTTCTATGTGCCTGCAATATAAAAGCCGACGGTAGTTGCTTGTTTTTGTATCTATTTGTCTTGTAAGTCCGGTCTCGATGTGAGGTAAGAAAACGATAATAATTAAACTTATAACAGACGATAAATATAAATTTTATAATCGAAATAGATAAACAATCTACTGAAGGGAAACATTGGTTCCACCAGTTTGAATAAAAACTGTGACAATGGACTTATTGAAAAAACAGCTAACTGATGAGTTTTAGATATTTATGAAAAGAGTCCCTTCACGCCTGAAATCTAAATTGAATTCGATAAAAGCCTAGCCGCAAAAAACGCTAGCAAACCGTGCTAATCAATAAAGAAAAAGAAAGTCAACACGAAGAATGGCAATATGGTGATATGATAAACGATGTACTGCGCATGACCGCGTGGGGGTAGCAGTGGTAGCAACAGCAACCAACATATGGTTCGAACTCCGCTTGCGTATCGAGCCATCACAACAATCAAATGTCCTCATTGTTACCCCCCCTCCCTCCACAACCACAATCTGCCAAGAAAAAGCGAGTTGCATTCCACTCAACATCGTCGCATCACAATTCATCGTCAAACATCATTCTAAAATCAATTTCCATCAACCGACGTTCTTCGTAAGATATTAACAAAAAGTTTAATTTCCACGTAAACGTGATGGACCTGAACGTACTGCAATCTCATCTAAAAAAGGAATTACACTACCCGCCATTGAGGGTAAACCCAGACACGTATAGGGGCTAAAATATACAACCAGCGGCAGGTATGACTGTCGTAACATAAAACGCGAGGAACGCCTCCATTTCCGCCCTCGCGATCCTTTTCTGTGAGAAATATATACCCATAACACAGCTTTGCAAGAGCAGATTTGCCGTGAGTATTAGTCTCTTGAATCGCCAAGCAATGCGATGTTTGCCGCTTCATGAAAAATAGACTATCTGTGATCTTCCACGTGAATCCATTACAGTTTAACTCAGAATTCTGAACAGTGCCCAGGGGTGCGCACCACGTCGTAACTCCCCTGGTAGTAAGTGACGGGTGAACTACGCAGGGTTGTGACAGCCTAGGACGCAATGCCTGATTGTGGCCCCTGGGACCAGACTTCCATTGGGTAAGAATTGGGGTACCCGGTGCATTTGGGTATACGGACCAATGCCATCATGCCAAGCGACAACTGAAAACCACAGTCCACCAACGGGGAGGTTGCCGTCGCGCGAGACAGAACATCTAGAAAAGTGGAACCGTCCATGGCAGGACTGCATTGGGCCGGATGTCGCAAAACCTATATATTCTGTGCTGCGAACGTAAAAGGGAGGTAGGAGTAAAGAGTCTGTTTCCCTGAACCTACACAATTGCTGCCGGAAAAAAAGAGAGGACGGCGGGGGGGAAGACTGGGGAAAGGGCTGATGATCGGCATTGCAATACCAGACTCCACTACGGAGCTGTAGTTATGACGTGGGAGCAGGCCGTATGCAGCTGGTGCCGCCGTAGGGCGCGAGCCAGACAGCAGGTAGGTTTTGGCTTGACTGAGCAGACAGAGCTGTGGCCACCCCAGGCAGTGAGGGGCGCTGAAGGTGCTAGACTATCCCGGGACGACCGTTTTGCTGAACAGCAAGGCAGCCACAAAAGATTTATCAAAAGTTGACACACTGACAGGAGTATGACCGTCACACCTAAAAAAATTCTTTTCCGGCAAAAGTCAGCAAAAAACATTTCTCAGTAACTGGGTCAGAGACGGACGCGGATTGGGTCGATACCTGCGGAGCAGGAGAGTATACCGTATTCCCGCTACAAGAAGCAGCTGGTAGGATGACAATTTGTGGACGGAACGCAAAAAATTAAATGGGTTACACTTAAATGACAACCCGATGGTCGTGAAAAAAAATTTTATTTTTGGAAATAGAGTAAAAAAAAAAGTACAAAATGAGCTGATAACTTCTAAAGGCACGCTTACGTACAATACAGTTTTTCGAATTAAAAAAACTACATTTGTTTTAAGTAATTGAATGGCAGGGGTGAAGGAACTACTATAACATAGAAACAAAGGAGTGAAAAACTACAATTACCTAAAAAATCAAAGAAATATTTTAGATGAAAAGGTTGTGCTTTTTCGGGTATTTGTTGGGTCCCAAAATGATACAAAATAGGTCCCGGAAAAGTCCCGAATGATCCCGACGGTATTCCGGACAAATCTCGAAAACCATCAGAAATAATCCCTAAGGGTTCCCCAAAACCATCCAGAAGTGATCCCCGAAGAGTATCCGAATGATTCCGACATAGTCCCGAAAAAGTATCAGAATAATCCCGGAAGGGTCCCCAAATGATCCTGAAATAGACGAAATGAACTGACGGGTTTGCCGACGATATCGAAAACCATACCGAAATGATGCTGGACAGGGTCTCAAATGATCCGAAATATTATCAAAAAATTACCGAAATGATTCTGACGGGATCCCGGACGATCTCGACAACCCATCCAGAAATAATGCCGGAAGAAACCCCAAATGATCCGAAAAAATGTCGAAATAACACTGACAGGATCCCGAAAGCAATAAGATATACCGGAGCGATACCAAATGATACCGGCATAGTTCCAAAAAATGTAAAGAAATACCCTGACGGGATCCCGGACGGATCAGAAAATGATCTCCGAAGGGTCCCAAATGAATTTGAAAAATATTCCAGAAAAATGTCACGAAACAGACCCCTCGGATTCCCAGACGGATCCGAAAACCATCCAGAAATGATCCGGAAGTATCGAAAAATTATCCCTAAATAATCTCGGACAGATCCAGACAACCATCAGATATAATCCTAAAGAGTCCCCAAATGATACCGAAATACATGACGGGTTCCAATATTAACCGAAAAAACCATCTAACAACTGATGCCGCAGGCTCCCAAAATGAACCCGAAAATAATGCACAAAAAGTCACGAAATCACCCCTTCGTGATTACGTAAACCGCCAGAAAGGATCCTGAAGCATCCCCAAATGATGCCGATATAGTCCGAAAGAGTCCCAAAAGACCCTGACGGAACCCGGACGAATCTCGAAACAACCATCAAGAAATGATGCGAAAGGGTCCCCAAATGATCCTGTTCCAGAGCCCGAATGATCCCGTAAGGGTTCCAAAAATGATACCGAAATAGACTCCGAAAAAGTCCGAAATGACCTGACAAGTACTCGTACAGATCGCGAAAATAATCCGGAATTATCCCGAAAACCATCCACAATGACACCGGAATACTCCCGAAAAGTCCCAAACCTGACCATGACGGGATCCCGAACGAATCTCGAAACCATCAAGAAATGATGCGGAAGGCCCCCCCCCCCCCCCGTTCCCAAATGATCCCGAAATAGTCCCGAAAAGTCTCGAAATGACCCTGAGTGGATCCGGACGGAATCCCGCAACATTCAGAAATGATGCCGTAAGAGTCCCAATGATCCAGAAATGGTCGGGAAATAACCGACGAGATCCCGAAAAACCATCCGGAATTTGATCTCTGAAGGGTGCGCAAAGGATCCCGAAATGGTCTAGAAAAAATTCCACTAAATTACCCCGACGGAATGCCGGACGGATCCCGAAAACCTATCCAGAAATGATGCCGGAAGGGTCCCACAAATGATCCCGAAATATCTTGAAATTATGCCCAAAATCATCCCGAATAGTCCCTATAAGGAGTGTCACTGCCACTTTGTAACCCTCGACTTATTTTCAGGGACGGAAAATAATTACTTTTTTTTTCGGAGTCGAAAAAGTCCTGGTCAAAAAATTGTCCTAGGTTGAAAATGTTTGAGTTCCCAGGTATCCCTATAGCAATATCATGTCGAAATCATGCATCCTTTTTATTTTCGAACTTTTTCCATAAAAAAGTCCCTATAAAAGTAAAATTTGTATTTTTATTTTTTGAGTCCGATAGAAACTAGTTACACTCGGACTTTTAAAAATAAAAGTCCCGAAATAAAAGTTAAATCAATACTTTATTTTTTAAGGCCGAAATAAAAGTCACGCTTGATAACAAGAAACGGCTTTCCGAATAAAAAAAATGTATTTCGGATAAGCCGTTTCTTTGTTATCAAGCGGGACTTTTATTTCGGCCTTAAAAAATAAAAGTATTGATTTAACTTTTATTTCGGGACTTTTATTTTTAAAAGTCCGAGTGTAACTAGTTCTATCGGACTCAAAAAATAAAAATACAAATTTTACTTTTATATGTAGACTTTTATGGAAAAAGTTCGAAAAATAAAAAGGATGCATGATTCGACATGATATTGCTATAGGGATACCTGGGAACTCAAACATTTTCACCTAGGACAATTTTTTGACCAGGACTTTTTCGACTCCGAAAAAAAAAGTAATTATTTTCCGTCCCTGAAAATAAGTCGAGGGCTTACAAAGTGAGCAGTGACACTCTCCTTCTAGGGACTATTCCGGGATGATTTGGGCATAATTTCAAGACTATTTCGGGATCATTTGGGGACCCTTCCGGCATCATTTCTGGATAGGTTTCGGGATCCGTCCGGCATTCCGTCGGGGTAATTTAGGGAATTTTTCTAGACCATTCGGGATCCTTTGCGCACCCTTCAGAGATCAATTCCGGATGGTTTTCGGGATCTCGTCGGGGTTATTTCCCGACCATTTCTGGATCATTTGGGGACTCTTCCGGCATCATTTCTGAATGGTTTGCGGGATCCGTCCAGGATCCACTCAGGGTCATTTCGAGACTTTTTCGGGACTATTTCGGGATCATTTGGGAACCCTTCCGGCATCATTTCTTGATGGTTTTCGAGATTCGTTCGGGATCCCGTCAGGGTCAGGTTGGGACCTTTTCGGGAGTATTCCGGTGTCATTTGTGGATGGTTTTCGGGATAATTCCGGATGATTTTCGCGATCTGTCCGAGTACTTGTCAGGGTCATTTCGGGACTTTTTCGGAGTCTATTTCGGTATCATTTTGGAACCCTTACGGGATCATTTCGGGCTCATGAACCGGATCATTTGGGGACCCTTTCGGCATCATTTCTTGATGGTGTTCGAGATTCGTCCGGGATCCCGTCAGGGTCAGTTTGGGACTCTTTCGGGACTATATCGGCATCATTTGGGGATGCTTCAGGGATCCTTTCTGGGCGGTTTACGTAATCACGAAGGGGTGATTTCGTGACTTTTTGTGCATTATTTCGGGTTCATTTGGGGAGCCTGCCGGCATCAGTTTTAGATGGTTTTCGCGATTAATATGGGAACCCGTCAATGTTATTTCGGTATCATTTGGGGACTCTTTAGGATTATATCTGGATGGTTTCTGGGATCTGTCCGAGATTATTTCGGGATAATTTTTCGATACTTCCGGGATCATTTCTGGATGGTTTTCGGAATCCGTCTGGAATCTCGAGGGGTCGTTTCGTGACATTTTCTGGAATATTTCAAATTCATTTGGGGACCCTTCGGAGATCATTTCAGGATCCGTCCGGGATCCCGTCAGGGAATTTCTTTACATTTTTAGAACTATGCCGGTATCATTTGGGTATCCTTCCGGTATATCTGTATTGCTTTCGGGATCCTGTCAGTGTTATTTCGACATTTTTTCGGGATCATTTGGGGTTCTTCCGGCATTATTTCTGGATGGTTGTCGAGATCCGTCCGGGATCCCGTCAGAATCATTTCGGTAATTTTTTGATACTATTTCGGGATCATTTGAGGACCCTTCCAGCATCATTTCGGTATGGTTTTCGATATCAGTCCGGCAACCCGTCAGGGTCATTTCGGGACTATTTCAGGATCATTTGGGGACCCTTCCGGCATTACTTCTGGATACTTTTCGGGGACTATGTCGGAATCATTCGGATACTCTTCCGGGATCACTTCTGGATGGTTTTGGGGAACCCTTAGGGATCATTTCTAGATGGTTTTCGAGATTTGTCCGGGATACCGTCGGGATCATTTCGGGACTTTTCCGGGACTATTTTGGTATCATTTTGGGACCCAACTAAATACCCGAAAAAGCACAACCATTTTCATCTAAAATAATATCTTTGATTTTAGCTAATTGTAGTTTCACTCCTTTGTTCTATGTATAGTAGTTCCTTCACCCCTGCCATATCAATTAACTTAAAACAAAATGTATTTTTTTAATTCGAAAAACTGTATTGTACGTAAGCGTGCCTTACAAGTTATCAGCTCATTTAGTACTTTTTTTTTACTCTATTCCAAAAATAAAATTTATTTTCACGACCACGGGCTGTCATTTCAGTGTAACCCCATTTAATTGTTGCGTCCCTCCCACAAATTGTCATCCTCCCAGCTGCTCCTTGTAGCGGGACTACGTATACTCTCCTGCTCCGTCAAGGTATCGAACCCAATCCGCGTCCGTCTCCTGACCCCGGTCCTGAGAAATGGTTTTGCTGACTTTGCCGGAAAAGAATCTTTTTAGGACGGTCATACTCCTGTCAGTGTGTCAACTTTTATAAATCTTTTGTGGCTCCTTGCTGTTCACGCCCAACGGCGTCCCATAGTCTACACCTCAGCGCCCCCTCACTGCCTTCCAGCAGCTCTGCTGCTCAGCAAGCCAAAACAAGTACCTGCTGCTGCTCGCGCCCTACGGCGCCACCAGCTCATACGGCCGCTCCCACTCATAACTACAATCTCCGTAGTGGAGTCGGTAGCAATGCCGAGCATCAGCCCTTGCCCCCGTCTTCCCCCCCGCCCCTCTCTTTTCCGGCAGCAATTGTGTAGGTCAGGAAACAGACTCTTACTCCCTACCTCCCTTTTCACCGTTCGTCAGCACAGAATATATAGGTTTGCGACATCCGCCCAATGCAGCTCCTGCCATGGACGGTGCCACTTTCCTAGATGTTCTGTTCTCCGCGACGGCAACCCCCCGACGGGTTTCATTGCGCCATGCTGCCAGGCCGTATACCCAAATGCACCGGGTACCCCAATGCTTACCCAAGGACGTCTAGTCCCAGGGCCACAACAGCAGTTGCGTCCTAGGCTTCCACAACCCAGGCGTAGTCACCCGTCACTTACTACCAGAGTGACGACGTCGCCCCCCTGGCACTTCAGAATTCTGCAGTTAAACTGTAATGGATTCACTGGAAAGATCACAGATAGTCTATTTCATGAAGCGGCACAACATCCGCATTGCTGCGATTCAAGAGACTAAACTCACGGCAAGATCTGCTCTGCAAACCTGTTCTGGGTATAATTTCCACAGAAAAGATCGCGAGAGCGGAAATGGAGGCGGCCTCCTCGCGTTTATTACGACAGTCATACCTGCCGCTGGTATGTATATTTTAAGCCCCCTAACCTGCTGGGTTACCCTCAATGCAGGGAGTGTAATTCCTTTTTTAGATGAGATTGCAGTACGTTCAGGTCCAGCACGTTTACGTGGAAATAAACTTTTTGTAATATCTTACCAAGAACGTCAGTTGATGGAAAATTGATTTTAGAATGATGTGACGATGAATTGTGATGCGACCGATGTTGACTGGAATGCAACTCGCTTTTTCTTGGCAATTGTGGTTGTGGAGGAGGAGGGGGGTAACAATGAGGACATTGATTGTTGTGATGGCTCAATACCAAGCGAGGTCGAACCATATGTTTGGTTGCTGTTACTACCACTGCTACCCCCACCGTCATGCGCATACATCTTCATCATATCACCCATCTTCCATTCTTCGTGTTGACCTTTCTTTTCTTATTGATGACACGGTTGCTAGCGTTTTGCGCTAAGGCTTTTATCGAATTCAATTTAGATTTCAGGCGTGAAGGGCTCTTTTCATAAATAGCTATAAACTCATCAGTTAGCTGTTTCAATAAGTCCATTGTCACAGTTTATCAACATAGTGGAACCAATGTTTCCCTTCAGTAGATTGTGGTATCTATTTCGATTATAAAATTATATTTATCTCCTGTATAAGTTTAATTATTATCGTTTTCTTACCTCCCATCGAGACCACTTACAAGCCAAATAGATACAAAAACAAGCAACTACCGTCGGCTTATATTGCAGGCACATAGACGTTAAATGAAGGCTATATTAATAAATATAAGATACATTAGTAAGAGTCTAAGGAATATATGCCTAGATCAACATTTAAAAGTAAGATCTTTGATTACCCACCTGTTAGAAGCCAGAAAATAAGAAGTTTGTGCTAAATCCTTGCATGCTGAAAGTTATGAAGCTATTTGTTAATAGTTTTTAAAAATGTATATAAATGTTAACGTATGACAGAGTAACTCTGGTTGACTTGACATCAAAACTGTTTCAAATACTTTAAAAAATTTAAGACTTAAATGTTAAACAAACAAAAAATCATTTAAGTTGCAAGCTCCCTACATGCAGATAAGACTTTAGTAGTGCCACAACCAGAGCTTAGTGGTATTGACTACTTTAGTATTTAAATTACCCTCAATTCCCCTTCAATTACATGTTATTGGGAAGAGTAATCGATTAATTTTTCCATCAACATTTCAATTTCTTAAAACAAAAGAAGCAAACGCGACTTCTTTGAGGCTGGAGTACAAAAGATTTTCTTTCTGTAATCCACATATATATATATATATCTATATATATAAAAAGAAGTGTACATTTTGATTGTCACTCCATCACTCGAGAACGGATAGAAAGACTGTCATGAAATTTTTTGAAAAGATACAGGAAGGAGAGATGATGGTTAGCTGATTTTGAAATCCCAAATCGGTTTAGCCATTCTTGAGTTATGATTTTTTTTTAGAAAAAACTCAAATATGTATATAAAAGAAAGTGGTGTTAGTTACAATACGCATAACTCAAGAACGGATGAACCGATTTGGCTGAAAATTGGTGGAGAGGTGGTCCAGGGAACGGACATGGGATACTTTTTATCCCGTTCTGGCTAGGGTCTTGAGATCAAAACGTGGACCTGGGTAATCCTGGGATATGTTTGTAGAGTATGGGTGTCAAATGGAAGCTGTTTATGAGTACTTTGATACTGGGTATTTTTCGTACCCCTGGGTGACTAGGGTCTCGAGATATAGGCCAAAACGTGGACGGGACACCCCTAGAATGTTTATACAATATGGATATCAAATGAATTTGTTGATGAGTGCTTTAGTACAGGGTAGTTTTCATACCTATTGGTGACTAGGGCTCGAGATATAGGCCAAAACGTGGACCCGGGAACCGCTAGAATGTGTTTATATAATATGGATATCAAATGAAAGCTGTTGATGAGTGCTTTAGTACAGGGTAGTTTTCATACCTATTGGTGACTAGGGTCTCGAGATATAGGCAGAAACGTGGATAAGGGTAACACTAGTATGTGTTTTTAAATTATGGATATCAAATTGAAGCTGTTGATGTGTGCTTTAGTACAGAGTAAGTTTCATGCCGCTGGGTGACTAGGGTCTCGAGATATAGGCCAAAACGTGGACCCGGATACACCTAGAATGTGTTTTTACATTATGGGTATCAAATTGAAGCTGTTGATGTGTGCTTTAGTACAGAGTAAGTTTTACACCGAGGAGTGAATACAAAGATTAGGAGAAAGTGTAGAGGGGCGAGGGCAGAGTTAGACGGAAAAAGCTCATTAAAATGTATGCAGATAGACCAAAAGTTTAGGGCAGAACAACGTCTGCCGGTTCTGCTAGTATATATATGGGGTATTCCATCCCATTTCGACCAATTTTGAACCCGACCCCTTTAGAATTGGCTGAAAGTTTTTCTTCTTTTTCTAGCTTACGAAAGACGTTTTTCAGAATTTTTTCATCCAACTCAAAAAAAGTTATGAATTTTTAAAAAAAACACCGTTTTTGTTTTCAAAACGCTATAACTTTTTCAAAAATTTACCGTTTGGGATCTTTTTTTTTAAATTTGTTATTAAATGTACTTTTCGGAAAAAAATACATACAAATTTTTAAAGTTTTTTTTTAAATTTTTCAGTTTTTCGAGATTTTTCGAATTTCGCCATTTTTTTTCTCATAAAAAACTTCAATCAATTCTGCAATCATCCCCACTAATCCCGGAGTGGGCCGATTTTTTTTATATTTTTTTTATTTCGCGGGTTCGAATCGAGCTCAAGGCCTAACAATAATTTTTTATCATTATTATTGTTATGATAAACGGGGGAAAAAGTGTCAATAAAATATGACACTATGGCAGCATTGCCAACAAACAAGTCCAATTTTCACAGCCATTCTGCAACAGATGTCGCAGTGTTGTGAATATCAATTGGCACGAAACAGAATAGAAGTAGGATTAATGAAGACAAACAAAAAAACCGCTGTGATGGCTGAATGGTTATAGCAGCGGCGCCTAAACGTTGCCGATGAAGGAATTTAGCAGTTCCCGAAATGGATCTATACAACGAGCTTTGGCAGTTGTCTAAAATTTTTTCTTTCTTCTATTCTAATTAAAAAAAATTTTTTCAATTAAGAAAAAATTTATCATAACAATAATAATGATAAAAAATTATTGTTAGGCCTTGAGCTCGATTCGAACCCGCGATCTTAAAATCAGTAGGCCGATATAACAACAAAAATTGTTAATACATCCCAGAGCACGGGGGAAAAAGTGTCAATAAAATATGACACTATGGCAGCATTGCCAACAAACAAGTCCAATTTTCACAGCCATTCTGCAACAGATGTCGCAGTGTTGTGAATATCAATTGGCACGAAACAGAATAGAAGTAGGATTAATGAAGACAAACAAAAAACCGCTGTGATGGCTGAATGGTTATAGCAGCGGCGCCTAAACGTTGCCGATGAAGGAATTTAGCAGTTCCCGAAATGGATCTATACAACGAGCTTTGGCAGTTGTCTAAAATTTTTTCTTTCTTCTATTCTAATTAAAAAAAATTTTTTCAATTAAGAAAAAATTTATCATAACAATAATAATGATAAAAAATTATTGTTAGGCCTTGAGCTCGATTCGAACCCGCGATCTTAAAATCAGTAGGCCGATATAACAACAAAAATTGTTAATACATCCCAGAGCACGGGGGAAAAAGTGTCAATAAAATATGACACTATGGCAGCATTGCCAACAAACAAGTCCAATTTTCACAGCCATTCTGCAACAGATGTCGCAGTGTTGTGAATATCAATTGGCACGAAACAGAATAGAAGTAGGATTAATGAAGACAAACAAAAAACCGCTGTGATGGCTGAATGGTTATAGCAGCGGCGCCTAAACGTTGCCGATGAAGGAATTTAGCAGTTCCCGAAATGGATCTATACAACGAGCTTTGGCAGTTGTCTAAAATTTTTTCTTTCTTCTATTCTAATTAAAAAAAATTTTTTCAATTAAGAAAAAATTTATCATTACAATAATAATGATAAAAAATTATTGTTAGGCCTTGAGCTCGATTCGAACCCGCGATCTTAAAATCAGTAGGCCGATATAACAACAAAAATTGTTAATACATCCCAGAGCACGGGGGAAAAAGTGTCAATAAATATGACACTATGGCAGCATTGCCAACAAACAAGTCCAATTTTCACAGCCATTCTGCAACAGATGTCGCAGTGTTGTGAATATCAATTGGCACGAAACAGAATAGAAGTAGGATTAATGAAGACAAACAAAAAACCGCTGTGATGGCTGAATGGTTATAGCAGCGGCGCCTAAACGTTGCCGATGAAGGAATTTAGCAGTTCCCGAAATGGATCTATACAACGAGCTTTGGCAGTTGTCTAAAATTTTTTCTTTCTTCTATTCTAATTAAAAAAAATTTTTTCAATTAAGAAAAAATTTATCATAACAATAATAATGATAAAAAATTATTGTTAGGCCTTGAGCTCGATTCGAACCCGCGATCTTAAAATCAGTAGGCCGATATAACAACAAAAATTGTTAATACATCCCAGAGCACGGGGGAAAAAGTGTCAATAAAATATGACACTATGGCAGCATTGCCAACAAACAAGTCCAATTTTCACAGCCATTCTGCAACAGATGTCGCAGTGTTGTGAATATCAATTGGCACGAAACAGAATAGAAGTAGGATTAATGAAGACAAACAAAAAACCGCTGTGATGGCTGAATGGTTATAGCAGCGGCGCCTAAACGTTGCCGATGAAGGAATTTAGCAGTTCCCGAAATGGATCTATACAACGAGCTTTGGCAGTTGTCTAAAATTTTTTCTTTCTTCTATTCTAATTAAAAAAATTTTTTCAATTAAGGAAAAAATTTATCATAACAATAATAATGATAAAAAATTATTGTTAGGCCTTGAGCTCGATTCGAACCCGCGATCTTAAAATCAGTAGGCCGATATAACAACAAAAATTGTTAATACATCCCAGAGCACGGGGGAAAAAGTGTCAATAAAATATGACACTATGGCAGCATTGCCAACAAACAAGTCCAATTTTCACAGCCATTCTGCAACAGATGTCGCAGTGTTGTGAATATCAATTGGCACGAAACAGAATAGAAGTAGGATTAATGAAGACAAACAAAAAACCGCTGTGATGGGCTGAATGGTTATAGCAGCGGCGCCTAAACGTTGCCGATGAAGGAATTTAGCAGTTCCCGAAATGGATCTATACAACGAGCTTTGGCAGTTGTCTAAAATTTTTTCTTTCTTCTATTCTAATTAAAAAAAATTTTTTCAATTAAGAAAAAATTTATCATAACAATAATAATGATAAAAAATTATTGTTAGGCCTTGAGCTCGATTCGAACCCGCGATCTTAAAATCAGTAGGCCGATATAACAACAAAAATTGTTAATACATCCCAGAGCACGGGGGAAAAAGTGTCAATAAAATATGACACTATGGCAGCATTGCCAACAAACAAGTCCAATTTTCACAGCCATTCTGCAACAGATGTCGCAGTGTTGTGAATATCAATTGGCACGAAACAGAATAGAAGTAGGATTAATGAAGACAAACAAAAAAACCGCTGTGATGGCTGAATGGTTATAGCAGCGGCGCCTAAACGTTGCCGATGAAGGAATTTAGCAGTTCCCGAAATGGATCTATACAACGAGCTTTGGCAGTTGTCTAAAATTTTTTCTTTCTTCTATTCTAATTAAAAAAAAATTTTTTCAATTAAGAAAAAAATTTATCATAACAATAATAATGATAAAAAATTATTGTTAGGCCTTGAGCTCGATTCGAACCCGCGATCTTAAAATCAGTAGGCCGATATAACAACAAAAATTTTTTTTATTTAATTGAAAAAAAAATTTCAAAAATAAAATTTTTTTATCAATTTTATTTATATAACAAAAAAATGTAAGAAAATGATTTTCAAGTATTCTTTTCTTTATATATTATGGTAATCTACGATTAAAATGACATGTTTACTGTGTCAGTCATTAATCCTGGCTATTTTAATCGTAGATTACCATAATATAAAAGAAAAAAATACTTTAAAACTAATTTTCTTACATTTTTTGTTATATAAATAAAATTGATAACAAAAAATTTTTATTTTTGACATTTTTTTTTCAATTAAATAAAAAAAATATAAAAAAATCGGCCCACTCCGGGATTAGTGGGGATGATTGCAGAATTGATTGAAGTTTTTTATGAGAAAAAAAAATGGTGAAATTCGAAAAATCTCGAAAAACTGAAAAATTAAAAAAAAACTTTAAAAATTTTTTTGTATTTTTTCCGAAAAGTGCATTTAAAAACAAATTTAAAAAAAAAGATCCCAAACGGTCAATTTTTGAAAAAGTTATAGCATTTTGAAAACAAAAACGGTGTTTTTTTAAAAATTCATAACTTTTTTTGAGTTGGATGAAACAATTTGAAAAAACTCTGAAAAACGTCTTTCGTAAGCTAGAAAAAGAAGAAAAACTTTCAGCCAATTCTAAAGGGGTCGGGTTCAAAATTGGTCGAAATGGGATGGAATACCCCATATATAAATGTAATTTCTGCAATACTTTCGAAAGGAATTGAAAATACAATTAACATTTTCTCAACGAGAATACAAGGAATGCCAAAAAAAGAGTGTCCACTCACAAATTGCCAAGAAATAGAAAGTCCTCTAACGGGCGCCGAAGGAACCGGCAGTTTGAAGCTGATGAGACCATAGTTGTCTGCTGGGTGCACAGGTTTGGGAGAGTTCAGCAGAAACTTTAACTTTGTTTATTTATGGAGGTTATTTTTCCTCATAACGTAAATCATGCACAGGCAGTTCCGTGTGCTGTGTTTTTGGCAGCCCTGCAGCCTTTTTCAGTGCTTGTTTTAAGACGGATGACCAAACTGCGCGGTCGGCCAATGCTTTCTTAGTTGTTAGCAATGTTTCTTTCTATCATGTCACAAGTGTGGACGTCAAGCGACTTGAGGATTTTGTTGCGGCTCTGCACGTTAGATATAATTTACGTATCATATACATTGAAGCTGACACTACTGTCGGACATAACAACCAAAAACTTTGTGTGTATCATCTCGGTCCACGTCGTGAATGCAGTGTCCGTGCTTTTGGTCGGGGACAATTATGCCGAAAAACTAGAAAAAATGGAGGAAATCATTTATTCTTTAGACTAGCGCCTCTATGAAGCGTTCGGGCCCTGTTGCCTTTACCGTAATTCTTCGAGACTTGGCTGTTTAAATTCCAGTTAAGCCCAACGAAGATGCGACTAGTGCGCCTTATTGGTCGGCCATAACCATTTAAACGGTTAAAACCCAATTAAGTAACGACGCCTGCCGGCCCACCTGTTTTTGTTGTTGTATAAACGCTAAAGACACTCCCCCGGCGGGTTAGGGGGTCAGAATATACCCGGGTAGGTATGCCTGTCGTAAGAGGCGACTAAAATATCAGATTCAAGGGGCTGTATAGCGCAACCCTTCAGGTTGCCAGCGCAATATATAGCTTCTCCAAACCCAATTGTCAACCTCACCCATCCGCGGCGAATCCTGTTTCACTAACAGACGAGGCTCTGGCGACCCCAAGCTCCTCATGGAACTTGGGGGTGGGGAGGGAGGGAATGGCTTAATGTGGCCACATAAATCATTCCCGAGATGGTCGGGCTAGCACCTTAATGGTGCTGTGGTACCGGAGCGTACCGGATCTGTATCCGGCAAAGGACCATTACATCGATAACACTCCCCAAAGCCTTCGGGGAGCAACCTAATCGCTACAACAACAACAACAAAAAACACTCCCCGTCCCGAAGGTTTTGGGTTGACAGTCCCTTGACGGATATAGATCCGGTACGTTCCGGTAAAAAAAGCAACATTAAGGTACTAGCCCGACTATCTCGGGAACGATTAATATGACCACATTATCGCATGAGCGGAAATGGAGGCGGCCTCGCGTTTATCATACACCACTCTGTGCAATATCATATATTTGATCCTGACATCGACCGCAGGGACAATGTCTTAGAACGTCAAGGCCTATCTCTTCGGTCAGGCGATGCAAACCTAGAAATCATCAACATCTACATCCCTCCTGCCACCTGTTGCCCCAGTGGATACCGCCCTAATATTAGCGCCTTAATCACTGGCAACAATCGCATTATCTTAGGCGACTTTAATTCCCATCACGATCTATGGCATTCAAACTTGCGGGCGGACAGTAGGGGTGAGAGTTGGCGGATCAAATAGAAGAAACGACGTTCTGCACAATAAACGGAGACGCCCCCACACGTATGGTAGGAAGCTGTCACAGTTCGCCGGATATCTCAATCGTGAGCGCAGAACTCGTAAACTGCGTCAACTGGCAGCCGATGGTAACATCGGCATCCGACCACCTGCCTATACTTATTTCGTTCGAGCGTACCGCCGACTTCATCGTTACAGAAAAACGCACTTTCATAAACTTTAAAAAAGGAAAGTGGGACGAATACAAATCTTTTACAGACAACCTTTTTGCTGCCCTCCCTATCCCGACTGATGCCCGCCAAGGGGAGCGTGCTTTCCGCAAGGTCATTGAATTCGCCTCGGCACATTTCATTCCGCCGGAGAATTCCCCAAATTTGGCCCCACTTCCCGGCGGATGCCGCATATTTAGCGAGGGAACGCGACCTTATAAGACAGCTTGATCCAGGCGACCCCCAAATAAGGGATATAAACCAACGCATCAGATTGCTTGTGGATGAACACAAGCGGGCGAAATGGGAGGAGCACCTAAGAGGTTGTAACCTCTCTGCCGGTGTGGGTAAACTTTGGTCCACCGTAAAGTCTCTATCGAATCCGTCTAAGCACAATGGCAAAGTTTCCATCGCCTTCGGCGATAAAGTGCTGTCGGATTCGAAAAAATGCGCGAGCGCTTTCTGCCGTCAATATATAATGCATTCTACGGTCGACAAAGATAGACGGAGGGCCAACAGACACGCACATAAACATAAATTCAGCGCGTCACCAATTACCATCACCGCCAGAGAGGTTGAAGATGCCATTGGTCACGCTAAACCATCCAAAGCAGTGGGCCCAGACGGCATAGCCATGCCGATGCTTAAAAGCCTAGGGAAAGAGGGTTTCAAATACTTAGCACATGTCTTCAACCTGTCTCTTTCCACCTTTGGCATACCCGAAAAAATGGAAAATGGCCAAGGTGGTCACGCTACTAAAGCCTGGGAAACCAGCTAACATAGGAGAGTCGTATCGTCCGATATCTCTCCTATCGTCAGTAGCAAAGACGCTTGAAGCCATTTTTCAGTACTCGTAGCGCTAGACCTATCAAAAGCTTTTGATACGGTCAACCATGGCACGTTACTGCAAAACCTGGAAGGGTCTACCCTTCCCCGATGTCTTAAAAGATGGACTGCAAATTATATGGCAGGCATCGGTGCAATTTAGAAACGAAACATCAAAGCAAGAAGAATTTAACAAGGGATGCCACAGGGTGGTGTCCTTCTTTTTTTCACTTTTGTTTAATTTCTACATATCTAAGCTACCTTCACCACCAGAAGGAGTCACTATCGTTTCATACGCCGATGACTGCACAATAGTGGCCACAGGCCCCGGCCCACAGATCGATGAGCTCTGCAACAGAATAAACGGCTACCTCCCTGATCTATCCAGTTTTTTCGCCTCGCGAAACCGGCATTATCACCGCCTAAATCTGCCGCGACCTTATTTACAACATGGACGTCCCAAATGTCGACCATTTTTGAACATCCACGTCGATGGCACTACGCTACCGACTGTCCTACCACCCCAAAATCTTGGGTGTGACATTTGATCAGGATCTACATTTGGTGAGCACGCAGGCGCAATTGTTCCGAAAATTCAGAGCCGTAATAAAATCCTCAAATCCCTTGCTGGCAGTACCTGGGGAAAAGATAAGGAACGCTCATTACTACATACAAAGCAACTGGCCAGCCGTTTACGTGCTACGCGTCACCCATATGGTCGCCAAGCCTAAAAATTACGCACAGAAGAAGCTACAGGCCTGCCAAAATACTGCTCTCAGAATCGCCACGGGCTGTCTTCTTATGTCCCCAGAACACCATCTGCATAATGAGGCGAGAATACTCCCCATCAGGGAGAGAAATGAGATGCTGACCAAACAGTTTTCTGTTGAAATACCCAGAAACCTGGGCATCCCAACAGACATCTGATTGACGAACCAGCACCGCCTAGGGGCCTAAGGAGTCATCTCCTTAAGCATTTTGAGGAAATACGGCACCTGAGAACCCAGCCGTATGAAGCGGAAAAACACAAGCAGGTCCTTGGTGAACTCCATAGACAGGCGTCGGACCTTTATGTCGGGAATTGCCCCGGTGAATCCAGTACTTGAAGAAAAATATCCAGAACTCGCAGAAGAGGAACGCATCTCCCCAGGGAAACGCGTGTCACTCTTGCCTCAACTTCGTTCTGGATACTGTAACAGGTTAAACTCTTACCTATCCAGAATCAACCCCGACTTACAAAATGTATGTCCCGCTTGCACTGTGTCCCCACATGACACCAACCATATCTTTAATTGTAATGTGGAACCAACGCCTCTAACACCCCTTTCATTATGGCCCACCCCTGTTGAAACAGCAAGTTTCCTTGGACTCCCGTTAGAGGATATTGATGACAATTTCTGATCGGTCCGCGGCTGTTAGGTGGGGCGAAGCACTGCTACAACAACAACAACCACATTATACCTTCTAGGCCATCCCGCCCCTCCATAGTTACATGAGGAACTTGGGTTCGCCAGATCTCTGCCTGCTAAATATGTGTATGATACATTCATATTTGTAACAGGATTCCCCTCGCGTAGTTGAAGTTAACAATTGGGTTGCGGAAGCTTTGAAGCTATAAAGCTTTGTATGAGCTTATCAACCCCTTGAATCCCTGTGGATCACCTCTTTAGACGAAATAGAAGGGGTGGATCTCCTATGCTTTATGTTTTTTTTTCTGGAAAAATTGTTACACTCTCTAAATCAAAATTTTTGGTAAAATCATCGGGCGCTATGCAAAATGACTCTTTTTGTAGGTATTGAGACCCTTTTTGTTATTCAGATAAAAAATATTTTGTGAAATGAACACACTACTTCACTGGAGAGATGAGAAGATCCAAAAAGGCAACACTAATTTCAGAAAAGAAAACGCCCTTAGAGTAGAGTGCTATGATTGACTTTGTCCAAAGCTTTTAGCAGGTCAAGTGCCAAAAGCATCGTCAAGCTCTCCCACAGCTTTTCTAGATTTTGCCCGTAAATTATATCTGAGTGTTATTCACGTTTATCGCACTGGTAGTGCATTTGCATTTTTTGAAAGCTATACGCCATTTGATGGCAGTTTTGATGAAAAATAAGTGAGCTGAACAATTTCCAAGGACTTCTGCACGGTTTTATCGGCATTGGCAGCCCGGTTATTCTTACATGCTTCCACTTTTCTGGAATGACACTGAAGACTATGCTACGTAGCTGATTTCCCCATCGCTGAGGCGTTATAAGCTTTGCTGGGATATTCCGTAGGGGTCTATGGATTTTGAAGGCTTGGTCTTTTCCATGGCTATTTTTTATAACCGATGACTTTTGGTTTTTCAATTACTTTCACAATTCCTTTGAAGAATAAAATGGGAATTCGAAAGTACTATTACATCCCTTTGATTGTAATTATACAATAACATTTTCAAATTCTGAAAGTACTGCGGCAGAAACTAAATGCTTTTTTCAATTTTGTTAATAACAAAAAGAAATGTCTTGCACTTGAGCCTCAAACATAAAAATTACTTTTCGTATATTTCGTTTTTGAGAACGAAATGTAATAAATTCTTTTTCTGTGGAAAAAAGTAGTTAATTGTTTTTTCCACTTACAGGAAATGTAATTGGTATGTAATGGAATTGATTTTCCCAACTCTTGCCACAACTTTGTTATTGTTACAAATACTTTCAAAATTGTAGTAAGCATAAATTTCTATATAACTTTTCTAAATCTTAGGAAAACAGCTTCAAAAAATTTTATTTAGGGCCTTTGTGAATTAAAGTGGGTTGTGTTTCTGCAATACATATACATTTTTAATGAACAGCTATTACCTTTAACCAAATGACATGTCTTTACGACAAATGTATGGGGATGATCTATTGCTACATCAAATCCAAGAGTTTGCAGCAGAACATTTTCATTGAAGACAAGCTCCTGTGCTTGTTCAATATAATAAGCGTCTGTTGTGGAAGATGTCGGCTGACTAAGGCACTTGTTAGCAGCCTTAATAACATGCTCAAGTTTACGAGGTTGTTCTTCCACTTTTGCCGCTAGGAATAAACTAGCCGCAGCAATATTATTGCGATGGAAATGCGTGAAAGAGTGGAAAGCATAAAACCGATGCATGTACACAATGGCAGTGTTAATGCAAAGTTGGGAGCTGTAAATTTAACACATTCAAGTCGAAACTTTCAAAAAATCACAGCTTGTTTTTTCACTTACACTTGCAGTCGTTGTCCCATTTCTTGAATCAGATAAGCAGTCATTTGTCGATATGAGAGTTCAGTGTCAGCATCTATTCCTTGTCGTCGGCTTGGAGAATTTGAGAGCTGTTCGGAACTAAAATACCAGTGTGAGTCTTTTTCTTTTTTTCAGGTCCACCGGAACTGGACCCAGACGAAACACCTCCACCACTCATTTTGACAGAAATGCCTATCACAATTGACCTCTGCAAACAATAAATATAAAGGGGCATTGCAATACACAAAATATCAAATTTTAAACATTGGAACAAATTTTGTATCTGTACTTACCAGATGTAGTGCGACGCAGATCCTGCTTACGTGAAAAGGTAACTGTATGTGTATATTACCAAATAACACTACACTACTGGCAGCCAAGTCAACCAGAGCAAAGACCCGATGACCTTAAACTTTCATTTCTAGAAATAAGCGCTCACTCTAAGCAGTATTTGGTTAAATGCAAACACCATTAATTGGAAAGGGAGTGTGTATATTTAGAGAAAATTTATGAACGAAGCCGTCAAAATTTCCCCGAACAGCACTTACTGTAATTCCATTTGTCTATCCACTTGTTTCACTTTTGCAGTAGATTAATCCTTTTCGCAATATTGTCTCGTAATAGAGATAAAATATTGCAGTTTTAATGAAAAATACACTAAAATTCACACTTTTTAGCCACAATTTGAGAAAAATAGGAACGAAAATTTTTTCACGAAACACGATAAGAAATTTTTTCACGAAACACAGAGATGCTGCTGCATAGTGACATTGGTGGCTGCCATACCGAAATATTTCTAGGATTTTCAGCCCTAGTCTGCATTTCAACTTGTATTGGAATTTTTCGATCTGGCAATTTTGGTAATCTGTGTTCCAAAACTTTCGATCCAATTTCGCAGGGATGCACCTTAACGTTAAGCTAATCGTTTATCAAAAAATTTCCACCGTTTCCGTTGAAACACTTCGAAATATTATCGATAAAAGAAATTATCAAGATAAATTGTATCTCGTTTTTAACCCGAAACGAAAAGCTTTCGTTAACGTTAAAAACGTTAACAAAAACGTGATACTTTATGTTTTGAATTGTGCTGGCAATGCTATAGCCATGGTGAAGCCGTAAGGTGGTAACAACGAGCGCACATACACACACAAACACTATGTAATTTGTTTGTGTAATTCGTTGGTGGTAATGTCAAAAATACTCTGAGAAATGTTCGTACTGTCAAAATTCATGAGAAAAGTTGCAATCAGCTTGGCTAATGCTTTGACCTTTAATGACTCCGCCATCAATCAGCTTTGCCAGCATAGTTTGAAATTAATAATCACCATAAACGATATGATTTCGTTTTGATATGGCAGAAAACGAAACGAAATCATTTCGTTAATTTGACGATCTTAACGTTAATAAACGAAACGAAATGACTTCGTTTCGTTTATTAACGTTGATTATCGTAACGAAATGATATCGTTTCGTTGGTTAAGCATGCCTGCAATTTCGAATCATTCGATTCTGTTTATTCTGCATGCCGATCATAATTCCGTTTTTCTAAGTTGCCAATTTGTTGGCGCAAAAATATTTTATTTTTAGATTTTTGTTGGTAATAGGACTTTTTGACCAATCGTTTTTTAATTGCAAATAAAGATATTTATTTCAATTTTTCCACCTAACGTTTCGCTAGACATCCTATCATCTTCAGAGGTGATCTAATTTACTAACAACAATAAAAATAAAAATATTACATTAATTTGTGGTATAAAGATTACATTAATTTATATATATATATTTACTTTATATATGTAACAAGAACAACACTAACATTGATTTACATACGTACAAACATAGACACACTTGCGTAATATTTGTTAAAGTCAACACAGACACAAAGCGGTCGACTACTGAGTATAATATACAATACATATAACAAGGAAAGAAAACATAAGCGTAAAGAACAAAATTTAAATTAAAAACTTAAATAATAAACAATCAAATTAATTAAGTTAAATTTTAATTAATACATAATCAAATCAAAAATAAAGATTAGTTAAAATTAATATTGAAATAAAATTGACATCTTATTTAAAAATCTTTAAAAATATCATGCCAGACGTGAGAGTATTTCCTTACGGATAGCAGCAATCGAATACTCAAAACGAATGCAGTTGTACAGTTCGTTATAGCGCGAGCACCAATTGCGAAGAGGGCTATATTTGGCAAAATTACGCCGTAGAATGGGTAAATGAAAGAGTACATAGTGTCTTGTAGTTCTCGCAGGAACGGAAAAATTCAGTCTGCTTACAAGGTCAGTGGAGTCTATCTCACCGATAATCAGTTTATGAAGGAACATTACCCCGAGTAATGTTCTTCTATTCTCTAAAGTTTGCAAACTAATGAGAAGAAGTCTATTTCTATAAGGTGGAAGATGTTGATTTGATTCCCAGTTAAGACCGCGTAAAGCGAAGATTAGAATCTGCTTCTGTACCGATTCAATCCGATCTATATGATTTTTATATCCCGGGGACAAAATACAGGAACAATACTCAAGTATTGGGCGAACCAAAGATGTGTAATGGGTCTTGGTTAAATAAGGATCATCAAATTCTTTAGCCCATCTTTTAATAAATCCGAGTACACCCGATGCCTTGTTTACAATAGATGAAATATACATGTTAAAGCTCAATTTCGCATCAAAAAGAACACCTAGGTCACATACTTCAGATATACGCTCCAAGGGAGCACCATCTAGCATATAGGATTTTAAAACTGGGTTGACTCTGTGAAATGTCATTAGTTTACATTTGCAGCAGTTCAAAACTAGTAGATTTAATGTACACCATAATTGAAATGAGTCCAAATCGGCCTGAAGTAAATCAAACGGGAAGAGTCAGAGGCAAGTATGAATAGCATAGTTTAACATCATCTGCATACATTAGAACACGAGAATACGAGATAACCATTGTTAATTCATTTATAAAGAGGGTAAAAAGTAATGGATATTTGTTATTTAACTATTAAAACTAAAAGCATTAGTACCATTTAACACTGGTATCATTGTCATGCTGATTCCTAACTATAAACATAAAAGGTAAACAGCTTCTATATTTTGTGTGTCCTCTTTCTTGTTTATCGTATTTGCCCTTTTTTCCAATATTCTCAGACTTTCCAATGTATATCTGGATCTCCCGTGTTTGTTCCTATCATTTTGGTATTTGCTAGATCAGCTGAGTGTCCAGTTTGTGTCTTGGTAGACTACCAAACGTGCACTGGGGATCCGACTGAAAGAACACGAATCTGATCACAAGTGGACACTCAGCTGATCTGGCAAATACAAAATAGGAACAAACACGGGAGAGCCAGATATACAATGGAAAGTCTGAGAATATTCGAAAAAAGGGCAAAAACGATAAACAAGAAAGACAGGACACACAAAATATAGCAGCTGTTTACCTTTTATGTTTATAGTTAGGAATCAGTATGACAATGATACCAGTGTTAAATGGTACTAATGCTTTTAGTTTTAATAGTTAAATAACAAATATATTACGTAAGTGTTGTCTATGTTTTTACGTATGTAAATCAATGTTAGTGTTGTTCTTGTTACATGTATAAAGTAAATTTATATATATAATTAATGTAATCTTTATACACCAAATTAATGTAATATTTTTATCTTTATTGTTGTTAATAAATTAGATCACCTCTGAAGATGCTAAAAAGTCTAGCGAAACGTTGGGTGCAAAAAATTGAAATAAATATCTTTATTGCAATTAAAAACGGTTGGTCAAAAAAGCCTATTATCAAAAATAAAATTGACCGGAAAAATCATAAAATATTTTATTTTATTTTTTTATTAATTTATAACAGAATTTTAAAAATGTAAGTAAAACTTGTTAAGAAACGTAGAAGGCTTGATGATGATTGTTTTTTTATATGTTTCCAGGTCAAAACCAACATGTCCATGTTGTAGTCCTTGCACGTATTTGCCCCGCAAAAGTATCTAGCAAATGCTTGAAAGCATCCTTATTAAGTCGAAAGTGAATCTAAATAAGAAAATAAGTCATTAAACTTTACCCTTTTAAGTTCAATTTCTTACAATTCGTCACTCATCTCAAATGGATTACACAAATCTCGCTATATTTGCCTTTCCATTCTCGCCTGGCCATTTTCGCATGCGTTGCTTTCCAAATTCACAAATAATGCCACGGGCTATTGGTTCCATTATGATAGACACAGCTATAATTTGTGTCTGTCGTTGGGTCCAGTTATATGCAAAAGCAAGCTGCCGGAGTAGAGGAAGGTGAAGCGAAAACGTAAACAATCCTTGCGGAAAGATAAATAAACCTTCATAAGGTATTTTAGCCAGTGAATGAATTAGCATCCATAAAATTCAGAAATGTTAACTATATTCGTGCAGGAGTCCGTTTTTAAAAACTTGGTGGCCACGGCAGGGAATTGGCCAAAATAACGACAAAAAACACACTTACAATTATGAAAGCACTTCCCTCAAATAATATAACACGGCGGCAATATATTCCATTGCTTTTTTTGTACAAAATGGCGTGGATACTAAAATATAAACGGTTTTCAGTGTTTTTGAAAAATTGTCTTTAATTTATTTTGTTCCAATGTTCACACATACCGTACAAACAGTTGATTTCGGAAAAATTCATTTGCTCTTCCTATTATCGTTACGATTCCGTCGTAATGCAGAATACCCAACTTCGATTAAACCGGAGCGTAGAACGGGAACGTAATCGAAATGCAGAATAGGGGTGATTAACTTTTTTTCACTTGAAAGAGTGATATCATATTATTATATCTACAACTCGCTGAAAAACTAAAACTTTAATTATTGTTGTTTTTCTTTAAAAATAATGATAAAATAACCGCAATAATTAGCCATCATCCGGTGGCAAAATCCTGAGCCAGATAAAAAATTTTTGCATGTAAATGCATCAACAACGATTTGAGCCAGATAAATCCAGATAGAAGTCTGGTTCAATTTGTGAGCCAGATAATTTGTTAAGTACTTCTTTTTAGTTTGGCAACACTGCCTTTAATAAACCTACTCTTTCAAAAATAGATGCCGCTGTTTAGCCTTTCGCGCGTATGAGTTAAATGAAAAAGAGCGGCGACATCGCTTATCACATTTCACGTGTGCGAAAAATTTTCACCGACATCTGCTTCTCAAGTCTCTTAATGATCCAGAGCATTCCCGCCCTTCAAAAAAACGGCCAGTACCCATAGATAGTGTAGGAATACTCCTTTCGAGTATAGGAGTGTTCCAAAACTAATCTGTATTCATACAAAAAATGTGCTCCAATTAACATTGCGATGTCCTAGGAGAGGAGTAGGTGATCCCACTCTCGCTTTGTTTGTGAGTATTCCATAGAGTACATACGTGAGAGTACTTTCCAAGTACTTTCACTGTAGTACTCCATGGAGCACCCACAGAGGATTCATATGCCAAAGTACTAAAGAGGAATTGTGTCGGAAGAATAATCGCCGGAGTGTGAATTTAATTACAATGAAAGTAATATGAAGATGGCAAAAGCAAGACAACATTTATATTTCTACACTACGGATATTCTCTATTGTTATTCTAGCATTTGCCTGAATAAAGAATAACCCGTAATATTTCTCTATACACTATAGTATCCCTCGGATTACGTGCTGTCTGATAAATACGTAAACCGCCCGCGAGGCCCTGGTTTTTATGCCATACATACTATAGTATGTATAGAAAAATATTAGTTTCTTATTCACGCAAATGCTAAATAACATAAGAATATTCGCAGTATAAAAGTTGTATTGCCCCTCTTCATTATTCATTTTATTATTTTAAATTCCCTCGATAAATCTTTCCGACACAATTCCTCTTTAGTACTTTGGCATATATCCTCTGTGGGTGCTCCATGGGTACTACAGTGAAAGCACTTGGAAAAGTACTCTCACGTATGTACTCTATGGAATACTCACAAACAAGCGAGAGTGGGATCACCTACTCCCTCTCCTAGGACTCGCAACGTTAATTGGAGCACATTTTTTGTATGAATACAGATTATTTTGGAACACTCCTATACTCCTAAAGAAGTATTCCTTACACTCTGGATGACGGCAATTACTTAGTCATAGCATCTGGCATCATATACGACACATGTCAGCATCAGAGTGCATTTAAACAATCCTTCGTTAAAAATAACAGAGTTTCCACACCAACTTTTTGTTTTACAAAGCTCTATTCCGCAAAGGACAAAATGTAAAAAATCGCGTACATTAAAAGATTTTCAATTCAACATCTGAAAATTAACAATGTAATACCTATTTTCTCTTACTCTTTTGTTGCACTCCATCCTAATAGGTTTCAGTACTGGTGTAAGTGCGTAAACTATATTTCGAAAAACTAACGAAATACAAGAAAAATACAACCTAGTTCATTTAAAACAACGAGCCGTTTGTATTTCGATATGTTTTTTTTGACATTCGGCGTTTTTTCTTAATTTTTCTGACAAATGGAAAAATTTTGTTTTAGTTTCAAGACTTTGTGCATAAAAACACAATAAAATCAACTTTCTTGTGAAAAAAGTGAACAATAGAGACCGAAATATTTCAAATATAAAAACAATTTCTACCATGAGAAAGCGACACCACTATTCCCAAAATTATGAGTTTTTGACATTTTTTGTTTATGTTTTTAAATTTTATTTTTATATACATGTTTAACAATAAAAACAATGCATAAACACGGGAAAATTATTTCGGCCTCTGACTGTTCACTTTTTTCACAAGAAAGTTGATTTTAGTTGGGTTTTATGCATAAAATGTTCATTTGTCAGAAAAAATTCAAGAAAAAAACGGCCGGAATGTCTATCGAAAAACAAACTGGTCGTTTGGTTTTAATGAACTGGGTTACATTTTTCTTGTATTTTATTAGTTTTTAAATGGTTTTATTAGCTTGACTTGATAGCTGGCTGGCTGGCCGCCACGAATTTTGTAATTGAAATTTAAGTAACTTCCCGATAAGCTACAAGCTGAAGACTTGGAGATATATAGTTCACGAACCGCATGACAATGCAATAATAAGACTCTGATGCAGGTCGTCGCAGACAGGGTTCGCAAAAATATTTCAAAAATCGTATTTGTGGTGCGATTTGGTCATATTTGGAACAAAATGCGTCTTTCAGTGATGTTTTACAGCTCCGTCTCACGCTCAATTCTCACGGGAATGCTCTGGATCATTGAGAGACTTGAGAAGCAGATGTCATGAAATTTTCGCACACGTGAAATGTGATAGGCAGATGTCGCCGCTGTTTTTTCATTTAACTCATACGGCGAAAGGCAAAGCAGCGACATCTATTTTTTGAAAAAGTAGGTATATTAATGGCCGCGTTGCCAACCTAAAAAGAAGTAATTAACAAATTATCTGGCTCACAAAATTGAACCAGACTTCTCATCGGATTTATCTGGCTCAAATCGTTGTTGTGTGCATTTACATGCAAAAATTATTTATCTGGCTCAGGATTTTGCCACCGGATGATAGCTAAAATGCATACATGAATAGAAAGCGACATGAAAAAATCGCCGCTAGATGGCGCAAGCTTTGAGATATTCAAAAAAATCGTATTGGTAGTCCGATTTGGCTCATATTTGGAACACATAATACATACAAGAATAGGAGGGAGGCCTATGAAGAAAAATCGCCGCTAAGTGGCGCAAGGATCGAGATATTCAAAAAATCGTATTTGCGGTCCGATTTGGCTCATATTTAGAATACATAATACATAGGATAGGATAGGATGGGTTAGGTGGTAGCTGCCCTGATAAGGATAGCTCACTTGGACAACACGAAGGTCCGTTGTGATACCACATACACCAAAAATAACGGTGACTTAGATCTAGCTACTTAGAGAATCGTTGGGTAGCAACGATAAAGCTCCGAATGATACCGATCTCAACTTTGGATATATCCTCGGGAGATCCAAGTGAGTCGCGACCGAAGTACTTTCGCCTAGTTCTGGTAAAAGCTGGACAATCAAGCATAAAGTGATTTGGTGACTCCACCTCATCATCCTCCATACAGCTGGCAGCAGGATGGAGTTTCCAGTATATTGAGGACGTACCGCATTGATACCCATGGGAGACCTCCTGCCATCCACTTTTGGCCAGAAAGTATCTTGCTACCCTGCAAGACGTGGTATCCGCCCCAACGTTTGCTAAGCTGATTCGAGGCCCAGCTATGGAGGAGCAATCCACAGGTGGCCAGCGGGATCCCGAAATCCCCTACAGCCATCTCTCATCACGGTTCAGTTGTACCGATGCGGGCTAAGAGATCCGCTTGACAGTACCCGGAATATCACTATGGCCCGGGACCCAGATAATCTTAATTTGTAAAATAATTCGATGCAATAGCGCAAGCGAGGTCAGGCACTCCCAGGCCACCCTCGATCGCACTGTAGTTGAGCTCAAGGCCTTGATAGCCGCTTGGCTATCAGAGTAGATGTTAAATTCCCTAACCGTGGTAGCACTGGATAGCATTCCATCCACCGCATCCTTAATCGCAGCAATTTCCGCTTGGAATACACTGCAGTGATCAGCCAACTTAAACTTGCGGCTTAAATTTAGCACTCCGCTGCGACAATTCTGACCGCATAGATGTTAGTGCTAATAAATTGCAACCAGAGCCACCCTCGACTCCTACACCCACCAGAGCTCTTTCGATTGCCCCGGTAAGACATTGTCTACAAAGCTCCCTCGATGTCTAGAAAGGCACCCAGAGCATACTCTTTGTGTTCTAGGGACCCCTCTATTTGCTTTATAATCGAAGGAGAGCCGTTTCCGTCGATCTGCCCTTGCAGTACGCATGCTGTAAAGCCGCAGTAACCCCCGAGGTATCCTTTCCCGTAGGTACAGGTCAATCAACCGCTCAAACGTCTTAAGAAAGAAACGACGAGATACTGATTGCCTGAAATCCTTAGGTGATACATGAGAGCTTCTGCCGGCCCTTCGAATGAAATAATCCTAACCGTGTGCCAAGACTTCGGGATATAGTTAAGCCTGAGGCAGTTAGTATATATGATGGCCAACCAGCGGCAGGAAATCCCCAAAGACCTTTGACATAATACATACATGAATCGAAAATGGCCTGTGAAAAAAAATCGCCGCTAGGTGGCGCAAGGATCGAGATATATTGGTCTATATTTGGACACATATACATACATACCTACATGAATAGAAAGCGGCCTATGATGTTCCGATTTGGCTCATATTTGGAACATAATATTACATACTGCGACGAATATTCACATCACTAAGTGATACTAGCATCCCTAATCCGATAACTAAGCAGCCACTTGTGTGTACGTAAAACAAATCAATCATCATTTACACATGTACCAAAGACTGATCGAAGAGTAAAGATGTTGCAGTACGAAAAATAGTGTGAGGCAAGCTTCAAAAACCTCTAGTAGGCCACATTCACCACTTACCACAGGAGAATTTGTTAACTACCACTGTCTGTATTTGTTATTTAATAATTATTTTTACACTTTTTATTCAGCTAATGTGTTCAGAATTTTAACTTTTACTCTCTAGAACTTAAATTATGTTTTAAATTATGTTAAGAAATAAGGTTAAAGTTTGGTGTGGTGGAGATGACCCTACCAGAGATTTTGTTACGCTCCGCTGCTTTCCACCGCCGTTGCGCCTGCCACATCTTTTCGTCTATTCAACGATCAGTAATTTCATGTTCATACCAGGCTGCAGAGGGATACTCACCATCAACCGAAGTAGACTCACATATACACATATTTTCGCATATGCTGATGGGGAGACTATAATTAGCTACACATATAGTATGAGCATATATGTGCGTGTAACGCAAGCATGACTTTCGCGTAGTTACTTATAACTCTTCAAGGAGAAATGGTGGCACGAGGTACAGAGTAGTCTATAAGCATGCGAGAGCCTGAGTCGTTAGTGATCTAGGTTTTGACTTTACGCGACGCTATTGGTTGTGAAGTATATAAATAAAGACCATTTTGCATTATTGAATTTAGAGTTATTTATTCACAGTTTAGGCGATTCCAACGTTAGCCAGAAGGTTTCAAATAAGCGGAATTTCCTAAATCGTTTCGCAACTGGTGTCAGAAGGGAATTGGTTGAATAAATTCCAGATTTGCAGAGTACATAAGGACATGGCAAAAGTGAGTGAATTGAAGATCCAGCAACGGAAGAAGGAGTTGGAGAGCCATGGATTGAATACAACCGGCAATAAACTCGAACTTTAGGTAAGGCTACGAGAAGCAATGGAATCAGGCGGAGTTAACGTGGAAGAGCATATCCTTCATCTTGATGGCTATGAGACAAAAATGGAAGAGAAAAACGAAACATCGCAGACAGTTACGAGCACAGACTTGAAGATGATATTGGCTGCAATAACTGCTCAAACGTCGACAGTGTCATCTCAACTGGAATCGCATGAGAACCGTATAACATCCAGATTAACCAAGCGTCTTTCAGAAATGTCTTCGCAAAATATCATCCAACTGGAATCACAAGAGACACGTATCTCAGAGATGTCGGCACAATTTCAGCACTGGTATCAATCGCAGATCTCTGCACAACTGGAACGCGTATGGAAAGAACTAACGCAGTTTTTAGGAAGGGTTCAGTGGTCGACACAGATAAAATTGGAGGCCGCGATAGATGCGTTTAAAGGTCGTATACAGTGGGTTGTACATAAATCGCCCGCCAGCAGTTTTCCGAACGCGAATACTCCGAGGTGTAGAAAATTCATTTGTTTTACGCTCTGTTCCTTTCTAGGATATTCAAGCTTCAATTTGTGAGAGGACGGCAGCAGCGAACAACTGGAATGCTGAAGATAAAGTTGCTGCAAAGATTGGTTCGTGCTTTCAAAGGACCGCTGTTTGAGGTCTTATCAACTATTCCAGAGTACGAACGACACAGTTATGAGGCATTGATGGCGCACTTGATTCGCAGGCGATACGACCTCGAGCATGAGACTGTGACAGATATACCAATGAGTTACTGAACGCTTGCAGAGGCCTGGTGAAACATTGCAAGAGTTTACGTCGAGTGTTGAAAGGCTGGCACAGTGTTTGGTTGGCGAATGCGGACGCATCCCGTGAATACACCGAAGGGTAAAAATCCAGAGCTTTATTAATGCATACGCGCTATCCGCAACGAAGCGAAGCGACATACCAAACCCAAACCCTACATTTCACAGACACTGTATCACATGCTCTGATTAAGGAAACAGCATCTTGCTCTGTGTAGGCGCTTTCAAAGCACGCCGTGTGGAGGTAGAAAAGCCAGACTGTGTTGAAACACAATATTGGAGGCACTGAAAGGATCGCAAAAGCGGAGTGAGAGAGTTGTCAAATGCTTCAAATGCGGGAAGCCAGGTCACATTGCACGTCATTGCGATCTTGATCCTAGTGGTTCCAACAGCTTGGGTGGTCTGAAGAACAAAGCTGGAGGAAATGAGCAAGAGCGAGTCAGATATAAAGATTGAGAGCTAGCTCCAATTGTGGAATGTCCCGTTATCCCTGTATCACAAATCGGAAGAAAATCGAGCAGTCTTACGTCAGAGGAAGTGTTGATATCAAGGAGCGTGTACTGACTGCAGATACGGCGCATCTCATTCCTTAATCCGATCTGATTTGGTCAACAGAAGAGTAAAGCCATTACCCTTGCCTACGGTCACTCGGCGAGCAGGCGTGGCGAGAGAGAGGGGGGATGGGCCCGCTATTTAGAGGTACTAAGAATTTTTTTTAATTCAGGAGAGTCTTTAGTTGTTCCATGTGCAAATTTTAGCCGAATTTCAAAAGCACGAATATGTAATGATTTTTGCCTGGGCCTTCGAACACTGAGGAGACAATAAAACATCAAACAAAAATGTATGTTTACATGAATCCGAAAACGTAAATTTTTTGTGTGACACCCATTAAGGTTCATCTTCAAAATTCTTCCATCATTCTTCCAATACCACCAACTCTGTATCAAAGTCCAGATTATTCAAACGACCTCGTATATCGGTACCAGCGAATAATGAGTTTTTGCGATCTGAAGAAGTCAACGAAATAATTCGTCGAGGTCAGTTAAAAGTGTCCTGTTATTTTCCACGTGATTGTTCATGGCAGAAACTATACGATAAACTGCCATCACACGAAAATACAAAAGGAGGCTACAATTGATACTGTGACGAATATTACCATCTCTAAGGTTATTAAATAAAGGCACAACAACAAAAACATTAAGCAAGCTACATGAACACATTAATCATCATTTACCCACATACATACAAGGCAACGAAGAGATAACTCACATACAGATGTAGTCATTGGCTGAAGTATTACTCACATATACACGCGCATATGGCTATGCGAGAGGCTATAAACGTGTATCTGGAGTTTATAGCTGGTATCGTATAGCTGGTAACCAAGTAGAAAATTCTAGCAGAAGAAACGTCTAGACATTTGGGTACAGAGTATAAAGCAGCGAAAGCTGAGTAATCTGTAATCAGTTTGATTTAAGCACGCTATCAGTTGCGAAGTGAACTTTAATTGCGAAGTACTCTTAAGTAGTCTAATAGAGACCATTTTGTAATACAGACTATTGGAGTGGTTTTATTCACTGTTTAGCGATACGAACGTAAGCAGAAGGTTGGAAATAAGCGGAATTTCCCTAATTCCGTTACAATTGGTGTCAGAAATGGGATTGTTGAATAACTTCCAGAGGACAACAAGAACATGGCAAAGTTAAGTGAATTAAGGATCTAGTACTGAAAAGGAGTTGGAGAACCGTGGATTGATACAGCCGGCAATAAGATCGAACCTCAAGCACGGCTACGAGACGCATGGAGTCGGAAGAAACTAATGTGACGATGACGTCTTTCATTCCTCATGGGACGAGACAACAACAAAAATTGAAGAGAAAGCGAAACATCGAAGACAGTTACGAGCAAAGACTTGGACACGATTTTGGTGGCAATATCGGCTCAAACATCGACAGTGGTCCATCTCAACTGGCAGAACAGAAAGACAAGTATGCATCCCAACTGGAATCAGAGGAGACACGTATAATTTCCAAGATTGAACACACAGAAACGCGTATTCAGAAATGTCGACACAGATTACATCCAAGATGGAAACTCAACTGGAAGAACAGAAATACATATATGGCATCTTCACTGGAAGAACAGAAGACATATATGACATCTCAGTTGGCTGAGCAGTTGAAAGCACAGGAGCCCGCATATTCTCGCAGCTGGAGGCACAGGAGGTAAGGATATCATCGAAGCTGGAGGTCCAGGA
>JARSSU010004123.1:0-14960 GCA_029619165.1 Eurosta solidaginis
GAGCAACTAAGACCCCAGCAGATCTACAAATCGGGGACAGTGTTTTTTTTTTGATTCGACAATCGCCCTTCTCTCACCGCAAAGAACCCTCAGTGTCACTCAATACCCCCCCCTGCGCGTGGCGGCAGCTATCGAGACAAGGAAAAAAAGAAACACGTGCCCGGCGAAAAGCAAGGAAATTCTGTTTTAGATGCGCACCACCCTGCTATCCTCTGCGACAAGCAATTGTGTGACAAACCCCCATGCCAAAATCAAGACAAAAGCGACGCGTCGCTATAGTGTGATCCATTGTACTCTTCTTTTTTGCGGCCTACTCTCTGTGCGGAAATCTGAATAGTGGATCGTATATGGAAGTTGAATAGGCGAGGTATTTAGTTGTCTAAAGTTAAAATATGCTTAGTCTTTAATAAGCACGACGTAGACTAGGCGGAGTTGTTCCTATTTTCAAATGGTATCACTTTTCCTTATCCTATTATTTCTCTATCTCTATCCCTATCCCTCTCTCACGTATCCCTTATGCCTATCTATATCCTCTAATCCCGCACCAATTCCAACATCCACCTTATCACCATCCCTCATTTCTATCATAGGCCTATCTCCATTACTTATCTACCTTATTACCTATCGCTAACTCTATCCCGATCCTTATTCATATCCTCTATACGATCCCAATCCCGATCGAAACCAGAATTATAATGCGACAAATTGTATCAGGCGAAGGTTTTAAAAATCCCTTGACTAACCACAATAGCTCAGCCCGCAGCGATTAAAGCATTCTGTTCCACTCATCGACGTCCCTCGCAACGGATTGCGGTGGCTACTAGAAGGGGAAAGTAAAGAACTGATCTAGTGAGCAAAAGGCCCAAAGGTGATGACCCACGGACATTCATTTATGTTCTTACTGCAAAAAACTCATTTGCCAAAGATCGTTTGGAACAATCTGAATTGCGGTGTTGGTGCTCGCTTGAGTCAACGTCAAGCTTAAAAATCACTAACTTTAATAATATATATATTCGAGTTATATGTGTGCGCCAACATTCCCGGGTTCATTCAACAGGGGACGGACTTCTCAAGAAAATGCTCCCAGTGAGTAGGCGGTTTAGAAATAATTACCCGCGGCAGGTATGACGTCGTAAGAGGCGACTAAAAATACCAGCGCAAATTTATTAGATGTCTTCCAAACCAATTGCAACCTCACCTACCCGTGCGAATCACTATTCTTTAGCGAACCAGAGCTCTAGCGACCACCAAGACTCTGCATGCAGCAAGAGGGTGGGAGGTGCGTTATGACCTAGAAGGCTCCATGTAGTCAGTATGAACTCGTTCCCGGGAATGCGAGCTAGTTGCGTTATGGTACGTGTTACCGGAAACGTACCCGGATCTATACCGACAAAGATATCAACATCGATAAACTTCCTCTAACCTTCGGGAGTGTCGATGGACGCGTAACAAAAAACAACACAACACCACCAAACCACACAACAAGAGCAAGAAAATAAGCCCGAGTAGAGAAACATCTTCTTTTCCCTTCCTTTTCCACCTTCTCACACTATGTAGGACTCTCTCTGTATTCTCTATGACTTATCTACCTAAGAATTATCAGGCGAAAATGGGGACAAACTATCCTCGCTAGTGTAGATTAGTGCGTTCAGAGCTTGTTCTGCCTCCAAAAAGCAGCTTTAGCAAGGATTCTATGCGAAAGAAAACATTAAGTCCTATTCAACCTTAAAAGAAGGCTCCGACTTCAAAAATCAGGTATCGACATTATCACATTTCGGTTCTTCTGGGACCATGAGAACGATTTGCCTCATATGTTTATATTGTGTAGAAGCTCAGTAAAATGAGGGATAAAAAGAATATATCTATAATTAGTTGAAGAATATTTTAGCGGACTATCCGCAACTAGACCTGAAAAATCAAACCCTTACCTCTATTTTTAAATTTTTCTTCGAATGTTTCTGAGGAATTCTCTTCAGCTTTGGTAAGTGTAATTTTGCGGAAGTTGGGATAGGCCTTCAGCTTTGTAGCGTGCGCCTTTCTCTTCTTCTTTTAATAGCAGCAACCCCGCGAGACCTTTTCTTATAGTTCAAAATAAAATAGGGAAAGGGGTTAATTTTTCCCTATTTATTATTTTGTGGTTAAGATTAACGGCTGCTCCTGGAGAGCTAATGAGGACGGTTGTTGGATGTGAGGGCTGGCGCGTAGTTCCACTTACTCCTTCCAGGCGCGTGTCGACCAGCGGCATTCATGGAGGAAGCGTTGATGAGGAACGGTATGATGGCGATGATGGAACTACTGCTGCTAGCGCTACGTTGTACATTAGCGGCACATTAGCCCAGTCGTGTGTTATTGACGGCAGGGTTGACCACAGAGTATAGAACTGAGTGTGTTGGGCGGAAAAAGGGTACATTTTCCGGTGTAATTACCTCGGAATCACTCGATGAGCAGGAGGGAGGTGGCGTCAATGGCTAAACGTTATGACCATTATGTTTTGGCGGAATGGTAGTTCCCACATGTCTGTTAGGTAGTCTCTGACTTTAGTGTTAACTTTGCATTAAAAATTTGGACCATAGCGTTGGAGTGCTCGGTTCAAAGCGAATTGTTGCGCTTTTAGTAGGCTCTGTGAGGCGGGGGTGAGCTGCAAGGCAACCATTCTGATGGGAAAAAGATATAAAGCGGCCAATAGTAAATAAGTAGAATAAAAGTCCAAAAAGATTATGCTGCCGTAAATACTTACCTTGTGCTCAAGACGCAATATCGGAGTTAGTGGGAGCTGGTATGTGTGAGATTTCGCCATTGTCATGCACTCTGCTGATGAATTGAGGCTTAGGCGGGAAATTGAGTTGGTGACACAAAGGCATCATCTTTAAATGGGGATCCTCATCAATTTCCCGATGTCGGATGCAAAACTATCCGGTGAAGAACTACCCGCACGTGCTGGTAAAGGCGTATGACGCTACCAGTTTCTAAAACCGTTTGTCTGAGGTAGGCGACTGTTGGAGGTGTGACTGTTGTTGTTGTATTGGGGGCTGCTGGCGGCGGGTTACAAGAGTATGTGTAGTACCTGGCCGACCGTTAAGTTTGAGCTGTGGGGATTTGATGGCGGCTACGAAGGTTTCGGCGGTGCGCAGGCTTAAAGGTCATGTTGGTTGCTGGTGGTGTAGGGATTCTTACTTAGGCTCGCATAAAGCAGCCAGCATGTGTGTAGCGTCTATGGGTAAAAAAAAAAGGTGCGGCCCATCGTATGGATTGGCAGGGTGGTGTGCTCCGCGATGAGCTTTGCAACAAAATAAACACGGCTACCTTCCTGATAGCTCTCCAGTTTTTTACACCATCGCGAACCTGACATTATCACGACTTAATCATCGGCGAACTTATTTATCTCACAACATGAGGACATCCCAAATATCGACCATTATTGAATATCTCACGATGAGTTTACACCGATCACTATATCGGCGGCAGGCTGCGGCATATGCACTATAGCTATGCCAGCGTGCGCGGCTCGTGGGTCGGCGCGCCACGGTGTACGCTGGTGTTCTGGCTTAAACGACTCTTTTATACTCAGTCAGCAGAGCTCACAGAGTATATAATTTGATTGGATCACGGTTGTGTACATATATAAAGGAATCTGAGATAGATATAGACTGCACTATATCAAATAATCAGGATCCAAAAATAATTCGGATGAGCACTGTCGTCCTCGTCGCCCGTAACGTCCGTACCATGAACAGCGCTAACTTGAGTACATTGACGCATACTTGATGAAAAGTTGGTGTGTAGGTTCGGAGGCACACACTCTCAGATCGCTATTTAAAATTGAACGATATCGAGACTCTAACACGCCCACTTTTTCGATATCGAAAAATTCGACGAGCAACCGAAAAAATGCGATAATTCATTGCAAGGCGGTATAAGCGATAGCAATCTCAGGTAGATGGGTTGACGGTATGCACGCACAGAAGAATAGAAAATAGTCAGACTTTGGACAATGGCGCGTGGCACCGCCACTGTTACAGAAGCGTAATTTAAAAGTTTTTGCAAGCTGTAATTTCGGCAGTCGTTGAAGATATCATCTGATGAAATTTGGCAGAACGTTACTACTATTTGATATCTAGGCTGCTAATAAAAATTCAGCAACATTGGAGGAAGAACACAGCCCACTTTTAAAAAAAATTTTTTATGCAAAATTTATATACAAAAAATTAATATCTTTATCTGGATAGAAGTAATTAAGTCAATAAAATTCAACGCCACAGTATAGGATGATGACGGAACACACACACAAAAATAAAGAGAAATTTCAAAATGGGCGTGGCTCCGCCCATTTTCATGTTAGTGTGTTCTAGAATATTGTTAAGCATAAGTCGAACAAAAATTTACCAATCCTTGTGAAAATTTGGTGCAGGATGCATCAGATTCGTATGACGTTAACTGTCTCTGTGAAAATGGCCGAAATCAGTGGAAGCCTCACACCCAGTTTTATACACAGTCCACCTCTGTCCTTCCGCTCGGCCGGTAACACAATAACTTGAGCACAAAACCGATATATCACCTTGTACTAAACTTAGCCACGTACTTTGTAATCTGAACTCACTCTATCTTGGTAGAAAAAATCGGCGAAATACGACCATAACCACGCCCACATTGTGTACGATATCGAAAATTATCGAAAAATAAAAAAATGCCATAATCTCTATACAAATCACGAAATAAAGGGATGAAACATGCGCAACTGGATCGCGTTTATGACGCAAAATCTAACTTGGGAAAAAACTTGCTGTAAATGGGTGTGCACATCCTACCATATCTAAGTAGAAGAAAAAGTGGCTGTCAGGGCACGAAATAAAAATCCCTAAAACTCTGACAAGTATTACATATATATAATAAATTAGCGGTAACCGTCAAATGATGTTCTGGTACCCTGGAGTCCACATATGTGGTCGACATCGCGAGGAACGCCTTCACATCACATCTAAGTGCCACTCGCTTTAAACTCATAATACCTTAATTTGATATCAAGATCGTACAGACACATTCTAGAGTCAACCCTATGGCCCACCCTAATGGCGATATCTCGAAAAGCGTGCACCTATAGACCTAATACCCACTCCCTCCTAAAATGCCTCAGTAACACCTTTCGTTTGAGTACCCATATCGTAAAAACATTCATAGAGTCACCCCTGGCCACCTAATGGCGATATCTCGAAAAGGCGTCACCTATTCAACATAATGTATACTCCTCTCTACAAAATGACCCCAGAACACCTTTCTTGCTACACATATCGTACAAACAGTCTAGAGTCACCCACTGGACCACCCTGTAATGGCGTAGATCTCGAAAAGCGTCCACCTATAGACTAATGCCACTCCTCTTAAATGCTCAGTAGAACCACCTTTCGTTGACTACCATATCGTTCTAAACATTCTAGAGAGAGTCACCCTGCCCACCCTATATAGGCGAATATCGTCGAAAGGCGTCCACCTATAGACCTGAAGCCTCACTCCTCGTTAAAATGCTCTGTAAATCACCTTTCGTTGGATAACCCATATCGTACAACACTATCTAGAGTCACCCTTGGTCAACTATGCGATATCTCGTAAAGACGTCCTCTCACGATAGAACTGAGGATACTCCCTTTTAAAATACTCATACCCCTTTCATTTGATACCCTGATCGTACACACACACATTCGTAGCAGTCACCTCTGGCCACCTGCTAATGGCGATATCTCGAAAAGCGGCCACCTATAGACCTAATGCCCACTTTCTCTTAAAATGCTCAGACTAACACCTTCGTTGATACCATATTGTACAAACAATTCTAGAAGCACCCCTGGCCACGCCCTATGGCGATATCTCGAAAAGGCGTTCTCCACTATAACACTCTTGTGCCCACGCCCTCTTAAAATATCATACCACCTTTCATTTGCATACCCATAGCGTACACAAACACATCCAGAGCGATCTGGCACCACCCTAATGGCGATATCATCCGAAAAGGACGTCCTACCGTATGACCTAATGCCCACTCCCTCTGAAAAATGCTCAGTAACACCTTGTCGTTGAGACCCATATCGGTACAACACATCTAGAGTCACCCTGGCCCACCTCTATGGCGAGATATCGTCGACAAGGCGATTCACTATAAACCTAGTGTGCCCACTCCCTCTTAAAATAACTCATACCACCTTTCATTTAGATACCCATATCGTACAACACATTCAGAGTCACCCGGCCCACCCTAATGGCGATATCTCGAAAAAGCGTCCACCTATAGACTAAGGCCCACTCCCTCTTAAAATGCTCAGTAACACCATTTCGTTTGATACTCATATCGTACAAACATTCTAGAGTCACCCCGCCAACCCTAATGGCGATATCTCGAAAAGGCGTCCACCTCTCGACTAATGCCCACTCCTCTTAAAACGCTCAGTAACACCGTCATTGGATTCCCATATCGTACAACTAGAGACACCCTGGTCCACCTCCCCGTATGGCGGCGATAATCGCGAAACGCGTCCACCTTAGGGACTAAGGATCACTCCTTTCACAACACTCATTACAGCGCTTTCATGTGATACCATTCATATCGTACAAACATATTCTAGAGTCACCCCTGGTCCACCTTTATGGGGATTTCTCGAAAAGGCGTTCACCTATAGAACTAAAGCCCATTCCCTTTTATAAATACTCATATCACCTTTCATTTGATACCCATACTGTACAAACACATTCTAGAGTCAGCCCTGGTCCACCTTTATGGCGATATCCCTAAATGGCGTCCATCCATAGAACTATGGCTACTCTCTCTTAAAATACTCTTTAATACCTTCCATTTGATCACATGTCATACAACCACATTCCAAGGGTTACCCTAGTTCATTTTCCTACTGTGATTTTCCTTATTTGTCTCCATAGCTCTCAACTGAGTATGTAATGTTCGTTACACCCGAACTTAGCACTTCCTTACGTGTTATTTTACTCAGTTGAGCAGAGCTCACAGAGTATATTAAGTGGATTGGATAACGGTTGGTTGTACAGGTATAAGGAATCGAGATGATATAGACTTCTATATATCAAAATCCACAGGATAGAAAAAAAATGTTGATTGAGCCATGTCAGTCGTCCGTCGCCGTTAGCACGATATGAGTAAATTTGATGGTATCTGATGAAATTGGTATTTAGGTCATGAGCACTCACTCAGATCGCTATTAAATGAACGATATCGGACTATAACCACGCCCACTTTTTCGATATCGAAAATTCGAAAAACGAAAAAATGCGATAATCATTACAGAGACAGATAAAGCGATCAAATTGGTAGTGAGTTGAAACCTTTGACGCAGAATAGAAAATTAGTACAATTTTGGACAATGGGCGTGCACGCCCACTTTTAAAAGAGGTAATTTAAAACTTTTGCAAGCTGTAATTTGGCACTCGTGTGAAGATATCACAGATGAAATTTGGCAGGAACGTACTCACTATCACTATCTAGTTACGCTCAATAAAATTTGCAAAATCGGAGAAGGACCACGCCACTTTTAAAAATGTAAAGTAAAATTTTAACAAAAAACTTAATATCTTTACAGTATATAAGTAAATTATGGTCAACATCAATTCCAGTCATGATATGGTACAACAAAAATACAAAAATATTTAAAATGGGCGTGGCTCCGCCTTTTAATTATTTGTCTAGGATGCTTTTAATGCCATAAGTCGAACAAAAATTTACAATCCTTTGAAATTTGGTAGGGCATAGACTTTAATGACCGTTAACTGTTCTCTGTGAAAATGGGCGAAATCGGTGAAGCCACGCCCAGTTTTTATACACAGTCGTCCGTCTGTCTCTTCCACATGGCCGTTAACACGATAACTAGAGCAAAAATCATTTTTAATACAAGTGTAATAATCTCATGAATATTGTAAATTGTTAGGTTTATTGAGCTAAAGGCTTCAAGATGAATAAAACTTATTTTTTAGTTTATATTCATTTATAATTTATTTGGTCGATATTTCAACTTCAATCTGAAGTCATCATCAGAACATATGGAGTCGATCATACATATCCATATGTTCCTGATGATGACTCAGATTGAGTTGAAATATGCGACCAAATAAATTATAAATGAATATAAACTAAAAATAAGTTTTATTCCACCTTGAAGCCTTTTAGCCAATAACCTAACAATTTAGAGCAAAAATCGACATATCTTTATGAACTTAGTTCACGTACTTATCTGAACGCACTTTATCTTGGTATAAAAAATGAACGAATCGACTATGCCCACGCCTACTTTTTGATATCGAAAATTACGAAAAATGAAAAAAATGCCCATAATTCTATACCAAATACGAAAAAAGGGATGAAACATCGGTAATTGGATTGGTTTATTGACGCGAAATATAACTTAGAAAAAACTCGTAAAATGGTGTAGCACCTACCATATAAGTAGAAGAAAATCGAAAAAGTTCTGCAGGAGCGAAATAAAAAACCCATCTGAAATCTTGCAGGAAACACATGTTCGTGGGCTATTACATATATAAATAAATTAGCGGTACACGACAGATGATGTTCTGGGTCACCCTGGTCCACATTTGATCGATATCTCGAAAACGCCTCACTTATACAACTACCACCACTCCCTTTTAAAACTCTCATTAATACCTTTAATTTGATACCAATATCGTACAAACACATTCTAGAGTCACCCTGGTCCACCTTATCGCGATATCTCGAAAAGGCGACCACTTATACAACTACCACACATCCCTTTTAAAACCCTCATAATACCTTTAATTTGATACCCATATCGTACAAACAAAATTCTAGGGTCACTCCTGGTCCACCTTATGACGATATCTCTAAACGGCGTCCACCTATGGAACTAAGGATTACTCCCTTTTAAAATACTCATTAACACCTTTCATTTGATACCATATTGTACAAAAAATTCTAGAGTCAACCGTGATCCACCTTTATGGCGATATCCCTAAATGGCGTCCACCTATAGAACTAGGCCCACTCCTTCATAAAATACTCTTTAATGCCTTTCATTTGATACACATGTCATACAAACATATTCCAGGGTTACCTAGGTTCATTTTCTACATGGTGATTTTCCTTATTTGTCTCCATAGCTCTCAACTGAGTATGTAATGTTCGGTTACACCCGAACTTAACCTTCCTTACTTGTTATATTAAAAAAATAATATCTAGGAAAGGTTTGTGTGTATGTATTAAGGGACATCAACGTATTGGCGATTTCGGAAGATCCGAGGGTTTTGCCTCAAAGTCTCGCGGATCATTCAAAAACATTCAAGAGCAGCTCCTGTGGAGAGACTGTCCTTCATTCACTTACTCCAGGGAGAACCTAGCCCCAGTCTAAGGGACTGGTAATGCTGCTTCTGCCGAAAAAATTTAGGTACTTAAAATGGTGACACTTTTGTCTGTATATCTCGTACAAAGCGTAGTTTCACAGAAGGAGATGTTATGGTCTAACTTCTAATACTCATTATCGACATGATTTCTTTAAATATTTGTGCCCCTTGCTGGTCACGCACAAAGGCGACTTACGGTTGCTATTAATGGTCTTTAATACTCATAGCATAGTTTTAACGATGAGCACCAACGCTGGCCTATTGTTAATCGCGCGCTACGGGGGCATCTAGTTTTTTCGGCTCTTTTAAGAGCTATAATTCCGAAGTGCGAACAGTAGCAATCCTGTCCACCACCAGTCGCTACCACGCATCTTGCCCTCATATAACATGCCAGTACAGAAGCTATAGAACTGTGACTTCGAACTCATACCTTCGTGAACGTCACTAGAAGCTCTATGTATAGGTCCGAAGACTTTCTAACGGATGTTTTTTTGTCGCGCTATACTGCCTGAGCACTACCAGAGAAACACCTTGAAAACGTTGGGGAGTGACTATTCGGCCAAGGATGCCGCCCTCGAAAGCATAAGCAGTCCAAGTGGATATTATTGCATAACTCATGGGTGAAAATAGTATAATCCTACATAATTTATATTTCTACAAGGACCCTGGATACCCTTTTTTTAAATGTAGACCAAAATTTGCAGATGTTTGTGTTCGAAACATTGATTTCAATAGTCTTCGCTAAACCAAAACGATATTTTAGAATGAAAGTCGACCAATTTTAAGTTGAAAGATGTTAAGGTTATACGCTCAGTTCGAACTGTTGTTTTCCGGACTTCTGATACAAGAATTCATTATGAATAACCGCGTAGCTTCAGTTTTCAAACTAGTTCGACTGTCCACTCTGTTAGAGTAGTAGCACACGCGGTCATTTGTTCGACTGTATGGGGAAAACTTTTGCTTCACCACTTTGAGTGTTTTTGCGAAGGACAAAGCCTCACCTTGTAAATATATGTGCCTACGTATTCACATATGTAACAGGAGCCGAAACGTGTAGGTGATATTTAAACTTGGTTGACAGGCTATATTCAATGTGGTTCACTCCAAAGGAGTAGTTGGATAGGACCGCCCAACTTTAGGAAATGTCAAAACGGGAGACTGGGGTGTTGAATAATTAAGTGTGAAAATCAAAATTAACACATCGGACGCTATTTTAAAGTTTCGCAAATAAAAAACAGATGTTTGAGTATAAGGCCAAGTGATTTTCAAACCCTTCTATCTTCAACTTAAGCATGAGGTGAAAATCATTTCAAAGGGGTGTTTAAGCCCATGGGACCTACTAAAGAATTTTGGGAAAAAATGATTTCGCTTATTATTCCCAATCGGAATATAGAATTTTAAAAAAAAATCAGCATTTTTTTCGGGTAACTTGCTTTTTAACAACAGAAGGACAATTTGAAAACATGTTCGACTTGGGCCATTTTATTTGAATTCATTGTTCCTTCTTAATTTTTTTTTAAATTAGTGTCCATTTAAATTTTTTTTATAATTTTTCTTTTAGTATTTTGTTTAATAAATTGATGAATTGTGTAATGCAAAATGTTAAGCTGGCATTGAAAGCGCTTGTTTTTTTTAATTACTTTTGAACGGGTAGAAAGAGTTACACTACGCAATTGGATTCTTATAACTGGCAGTGATGCGAATCCGTTGATACACCTTTCGACCATATCCGTCCAATTTTCGACATGAACAATAAATGACCTAGACAGTCTTAAATGAGTAGAAAAATAGAGTACCGCGCCGGACGCCGCCGCCGCCGCGCCGATATTTTTGACATACGGCGGCGGCGGCGGCGTATATCTCTAATATCCACGTCAATGACACTACGCTACCAACTGTCTTACACCCTAAAATCTTTGGTGTGACGTTCGATCAGGATCTACATTTTGGGAAGCATGCAGCCACAATTGTACCGAAAATCCAGAGCCGTAAAAAATCCTCAAATCTCTTGCTGGCAGTACTTGGGGAAAATATAAAAAAACGCTCATTACCACTTACAAAGCAATTGGCCGCCGCCGATTGCATGCTACGCATCCCCGATATGGTCGCCAAGCCTAAAGACTACTCACTGGATGAAGCTATAAGCCTGCCAAAATACTGCCCTCAGAACCGCCACGGCTGGTCCTCTATGTGCCCAGAACACCATCTATATAATGAGGCGAGAATACTCCCCATCTGGGAGAGAAATGTAATGCTAACCAAACAGTTCCTGTTGAATACCCCAGACATCTGATTGATGAGCCAACACCGCCGAGGGCTTTAAAGAGACATCTCCGTAAGCATTATGAGTAAATACGGCACCTGAGAACCCAGCCGTATGAAGCCAAAAAAACACAAGTACGTCCTCAGTGAACTCCACAAACAGGCGTCGGACCTCTATGTCAGGAATTGCGCGGTGAATCTAGTACTTAAAGAACCATACCCTAAACTTGCAGAAGAGGAACGCACACTCCCTAGGGAAACGCGAGTCACTCTAGCTCTAGGAACAGGTTAAACTCTACCTATCCAGAATCGACACCGACATATAAAATGTATGCCCTGCTTACAATGTGTCCCCACATGACACCAAGCATCTCTTCAATTGTAATGTGGAACCAACGCCTCTAACACCCCTCTCATTATGGTCCACCCCTGTTGATACAACAAGTTTCCTGGACTTACCTTGGACTGTTACCACAGAGTTCATATTGACTAAGGAACCGGCACAACGAAGGTCGTTTTGATAAACATTGCGACCTAATGTGGGCTTCTCTTTATATTTATATTTCGGCCATTTACAATGCGAACTTGCGCAGTCGTATGTGTTTACAAAGAAGCTCAGCAGGACAAACAGCAGCGCGAAATGATTGCGTGGATTTATTTTAGTTTAAAACTTTTCTACCACTTTTTAAGTGTAAAGTACACGAGACTAATTTTGTAGGCGCTATTTTATACCTAATTGAGTCGTGTAAATAAAAAATAACAAAAATACATCTAAATTTAAGCCTTGCACACAGAGTATATTAGCTTTGGTAACATAACGGTTCATCGTAACGGCATAAAACGAATCGAGATAAATATAGACGTCCATATATCAAACTGCTCAGCATGAAAAACGGAATTAGTTAGCCATGTCCGTCCGGTGTCGGTGCACACGATAACTGAGTAAATATTGAGAATAAAATATTGAGTTTTTGTATATGGAGTTCCATGGCGCTATTAAAAATTAGCGCCCACACCCACTTTTTGCATTTTGGAAAACACAGAAACCCTGATTATTAGTAAATAATTCATCTAGAAGCTATATCTTTGCACAAAGAGCTTTATATCAATGGTGTTTCATTTCCCAAGTGGAATTATTACAAGAAACAGGAAAAAATTTAAATTTTTGACCAAACAATTTTATATGTTTCGGGTATCATATCTCAAAGAAAAATTAACGGATCGTAATATTATTATTTTATTTATTACGGCCAAAAAAGCCTAATTCATTGTAGAGTACAATTTACAAAATTCATATGTGTTTATTAAAACTATTTCATTAAAAATAAATGTTGTTGTTGTTGTTGTTGTAGCGATAAGGTTGCTCCCGAAGGCTTGGGGAGTGTTATCGATGTGATGGTCCTTTGCCGGATACAAATCGGTACGCTCCGGTTACCACAGCACCATTAAGGTGCTAGCCCAACCATCTCGGGAACGATTTATGTGGCCACATTAAACCTTCAGGCCATTCCCTCCCTCCCTACCCCCAAGTTCCATGAGGAGCTTGGGGTCGCCAGAGCCTCGTTATGTTAGTGAAACAGGATTCGCCGCGAATAGGTGAGGTTGACAATTGGGTTTGGAGAAGCTATATATTGCGCTGGCAACCTAAAAGGTTGCGCTACACAGCCCTTTGAATCTGGTATTTTAGTCGCCTCTACGACAGGCATACCTACCGCGGGTATATTCTGATCCCCTAACCGCTGGGGTATTAAAAAGAAATGAGTAAATTCATTGTTCAACTAGTATTACATATTTAAATTTTACAATATAGAAATAGTTTTTCTTTAAACTTAACAACGTTTTCACAGTCTTTTATCTCTGCTGGTAGTTCATTATACATTTTATAGCCTACTATTCTAAGGTCTTTTTTGCGAACTCGGTTCTTACTTTGAGCAGTCTTAAATTTCTGCTACTCCTAGTTCCATAGTTATGGACTCATGATTACTGTATCTTATCAAACAGATAATTTGGTAACATTCCGTGTGTTATGTAATGTATAAACTTCAAAGAGTAATAACAGATTAATTGTTTAATACTAAGCCAATTTAACATAGGCAGCATAATACTTTTTGATGTTCTATAAGAGCATTTTAGTATCAAACGCATTGCTTTGTTTTGCTGTATTTGGAGCTTATTAATTAACGTATCATTTGTTACCAGTAGTATTGATGGGCAGTAAATAAAATGTGGTTCTACAATTGGACTATATACTAATATTTTGTGATGTTGGCTAATATGCTCACATGTTCGATACATAAATCTCATTTTCTGTGCAATTTTCTTTTCTAAATGATTCATATGTTCTGTGAAACTTAGTTTCTCATCAATTATTACACCTAGGTACTTCATTTGATCTACTCTTTCAATTGCATTGGTGTTTATTTTCAGACTAGATTGGATTAAGTTATTATGGCTCTTGTTAAATATCATATACTTAGTATTATCAATATTAAGTTTTAGCTTTCTACTGCACAGCCACTTAAATAAATTATTTAAGTCTTCTTGTATTTTCATGACAGCGCAATCTACATTTTGTCACTAATGCTAACTAATGCATCAGCCGCAAAAAGATTTATTTTACAATTTCTCAAGCAAGTTTTTATATCATTGATGTAAATTATAAACAATATCGGAGCAAGTACTGAGCCTTGTGGCAGCCCAATGTTAACATCAACAACCAATGAAACTGCGTTTCCAATTACCGTCCTCTGCTTTCTGTTACTCAGGTAACTACGAAACCATTCCAAAGCTTTTCCCTTGATCCCAATTTTATCCATTAACTTCAGCAATTCATTTCGATCGATTGTTTCAAACGCCCTCTTTAAGTCTAAGAAGCGAGATACTACTACCTATTTATCAGCAACAGCCTCTTTCCACTCTGCAATTACCATGTTCAATGCTGTTTCGCAGGATTGGCCTTTCCTGAAGCCTGATGGCTCTGGTATGATTATATTATGATCGTCTAGTAGTTGCTTTTTCACCGCTGTTTCCATAATTTTTTCATCAATAGGTAGGGTATTAATCGGACGCAGCTCGTCAGGTTTCATTGTATTTTTTACTTTTGCCACTGGTATTATTGTGGATATCTTCCAGCAGCTGGGAACAATGCCACTATCAAACGATTCGTTTATAATGTCCTTATATAAGTGTGCAATGTACACCATAGAGTCCTTGATAACACCCTCTGACAATAGGTTTTTACCGCCATATTTGTTTTTAACTGATTTTGTTATGTTTATTATATCTTCTAACTCGATACTATTGGGTATAAGATTGGG
>JARSSU010004124.1:0-12613 GCA_029619165.1 Eurosta solidaginis
CACATAAATACTGGCGACCAAGAAAATAGAATCAACCTCAGATTTTTAAAGATCTTTTTATACTCAGTTGAGCAGAGCTCACAGAGTATATTAAGTTTGATTGGATAACGGTTGGTTGTACATATATAAAGGAATCGAGATAGATATAGACTTCCATATATCAAAATAATCAGGATCGAAAAAAAATTTGATTGAGCCATGTCCGTCCGTCCGTCCGTCCGTCCGTTAACACGATAACTTGAGTAAATTTCGAGGTATCTTGATGAAATTTGGTATGTAGATTCCTGAGCACTCATCTCAGATCGCTATTTAAAATGAACGATATCGGACTATAACCACGCCCACTTTTTCGATATCGAAAATTTCGAAAAACCGAAAAAGTGCGATAATTCATTACAAAAGACAGATAAAGCGACGAAACTTGGTAGATGAGTTGAACTTATGACGCAGAATAGAAAATTAGTAAAATTTTGGACAATGGGCGTGGCACCGCCCACTTTTAAAAGAAGGTAATTTAGAAGTTTTGCAAGCTGTAATTTGGCAGTCGTTGAAGATATCATGATGAACTTTGGCAGGAACGTTACTGCTATTACTATATGTACGCTTAATAAAATTAGCAAAATCGGAGAAGGACCACGCCTACTTTTAAAAAAAAATTTTTTTTAAAGTAAAATTTTAACAAAAAATTTAATATCTTTACAGTATATAAGTAAATTATGTCAACATTCAACTCCAGTAATGATATGGTGCAACAAAATACAAAAATAAAAGAAAATTTCAAAATGGGCGTGGCTCCGCCCTTTTTCATTTAATTTGTCTAGGATACTTTTAACGCCATAATTCGAACAAAAATTAACCAATCCTTTTGAAATTTGGTAGGGCATAGATTTTATGACGTTAACTGTTTTCTGTGAAAATGGGCGAAATCCGTTGATGCCACGCCCAGTTTTTATACACAGTCGTCCGTCTGTCCTTCCGCATGGCCGTTAACACGATAACTTGAGCAAAAATCGGCATATCTTTAATGAACTTAGTTCACGTGCTTACTTGAACTCACTTTATCTTGGTATGAAAAATGAACGAAATCCGACTATGACCACGCCCACTTTTTCGATATCGAAAATTACGAAAAATGAAAAAAATGCCATAATTCTATACCAAATACGAAAAAGGGATGAAACATGGTAAGGTAATTGGATTGTTTTATTGACGCGAAATATAACTTTAGAAAAAACTTTATAAAATGGTTGTGACACCTACCATATTAAGTAGAAGAAAATGAAAAAGTTCTGCAGGGCGAAATAAAAAACCCTTAAAATCTTGGCAGGTACTACATATATAAATAAATTAGCGGTATCCAACAGATGATGTTCTGGGTCACCCTGGTCCACATTTTGGTCGATATCTGGAAAATGCCTTCACATATACAACTACCACCACTCCCTTTTAAAACTCTCATTAATACCTTTAATTTGATACCCATATCGTACAAACTTATTCTAGAGTCACCCCTGGTCCACCTTTATGGCGATATCTCGAAAAGGCGTCCACCTATAGAACTAAGTCCCACGCCCTTTTAAAATACTCATTAACACCTTTCATTTGATACCCATATTGTACAAACAAATTCTAGGGTCACCCCTGGTCCACCTTTATGGCGATATCTCGAAACGGCGTCCACCTATGGAACTAAGGATTACTCCCTTTTAAAATACTCATTAACACCTTTCATTTGATACCCATATCGTACAAACGCATTCTAGAGTCACCCCTGGTCCACCTTTATGGCGATATCTCGAAAAGGCGACCACCTATACAACAACCATCACTCCCTTTTAAAACCCTCATTAATACCTTTAATTTGATACCCATATCGTACAAACACATTCTAGAGTCACCCCTGGTCCACCTTTATGGCGATATTTCGAAACGGCATCCACCTATAGAACTAAGGCCCACTCCCTTTTAAAATACTCATTAACACCTTTCATTTGATACCCATATCGTACAAACAAAGTCTAGAGTCACCCCTGGTCCACCTTTATTGCGATACCTCGAAAAGGCGTACACCTATAGAACTAAGGCCCACTCCCTTTTAAAATACTCATTAACACCTTTCTTTTGATACCCATATTGTACAAACAAATTCTAGGGTCACCCCTGGTCCACCTTTATGGCGATATCTCGAAACGGCGTCCACCTATGGAACTAAGGATTACTCCCTTTTAAAATACTCATTAACACCTTTCTTTTGATACCCATATTGTACAAACAAATTCTCGGGTCACCCCTGGTCCACCTTTATGGCGATATCTCGAAACGGCGTCCACCTATGGAACTAAGGATTACTCCCTTTTAAAATACTCATTAACACCTTTCATTTGATACCCATATCGTACAAACGCATTCTAGAGTCACCCCTGGTCCACCTTTATGGCGATATCTCGAAAAGGCGACCACCTATACAACAACCATCACTCCCTTTTAAAACCCTCATTAATACCTTTAATTTGATACCCATATCGTACAAACACATTCTAGAGTCACCCCTGGTCCACCTTTATGGCGATATTTCGAAACGGCATCCACCTATAGAACTAAGGCCCACTCCCTTTTAAAATACTCATTAACACCATTCGTTTGATGCCCATATTGAACAAACAAATTCTAGGGTCACCCCTGGTCCACCTTTATGGCGATATCTCGAAACGGCGTCCACCTATGGAACTAAGGATTACTCCCTTTTAAAATACTCATTAACACCTTTCATTTGATACCCATATCGTACAAACGCATTCTAGAGTCACCCCTGGTCCACCTTTATGGCGATATCTCGAAAAGGCGACCACCTATACAACAACCACCACTCCCTTTTAAAACCCTCATTAATACCTATAATTTGATACCCATATCGTACAAACACATTCTAGAGTCACCCCTGGTCCACCTTTTGTGGCGATATCTCGAAACGGCGTCCACCTATGGAACTAAGGATTACTCCCTTTTAAAATACTCATTAACACCTTTCATTTGATACCCATATCGTACAAACGCATTCTAGAGTCAACCCTGATCCACCTTTATGGCTATATCCCTAAATGGCGTCCACCTATAGAACTATGGCCCACTCCCTCATAAAATACTCTTTAATGCCTTTCATTTGATACACATGTCATACAAACATATTCCAGGGTTTCCCTCGGTTCATTTTCCTACATGGTTATTTTCCCTTATGTTGTCACCATAGCTCTCAACTGAGTATGTAATGTTCGGTTACACCCGAACTTAACCTTCCTTACTTGTTGAGTATGCAGTTTTGTAGTCCAATTGCATCATCATCACTGAAGGTAATATTTGTTTTTTGTGGAACTTTGTGTCCCGTTCTAAACTTAGATGTAGATTCAATTTTTTCTAGGTCACTAGTGTCAGCTGCTCTCAAATACCTGCATAATAACATAAGATTTAAATAAATTAGTAAATGAAACTCATACATACCTTTCCGCGGTTACATTTATTAACTTATCATATTAACGAAACTTACACCTGCCCGATCAACTGATAGTTCAAAATTAAAATGGTTTTATTCGAACTTATATTTATTTATGAGTAGTTTCAATATTTTTCATTTAGAATTATAGCGGAATATACAGATTATGTGATATATAAATAAAATTTCAAAACTTACACAGAGTTCAGAAAAGTTAATCAGAGTTTGAAAAGCCCGTCATCAAACTTAGAATTACCACAAAACTCTTGTACGAAAAAAAACGCAAACAACTCATAAATAACTATAAGACTAAAACCATTTTAAATTTTTATCCTATCCTTTTGATTGATATTTTATTGAAGTGTATTACAAAACTGTAAAAGTAGAAACTGATTTTTATGATTCCACCGGCTGAGTGGAAGTTTTTCCCTATCTTTACTACCGTTCCAAATGCGCTTTAAAACTATTTAAATTTTATTGAAGAATTTTTTGTCGGAAACGGCAAATTCTCGATAAAAGATATTTTTCACTGAGATAGAGCTTTGTTGATACACTTCTAACATTGGGCATTCTTGAGTTTGTGGAAGAATACGCTCTTCAAATGGTGTTTCATTGTTAGGTACGTTTTTGTGTGCATTTTCGAATCGGCCATTCCAATAAATTGTGTTGTTCCTCAGCAGCCGTCGACATCTGAGAATAGTTCTTTAGTTTGAACTGGCTGCGATCTACTAGGTCCCTAGGAAGAGCTTTTCGCCTTTCCGCGACACTTTTGTACCTGCGTGTACATAAGTTGCAGTGCATGTCTTCATCACGCTACCTTCTTCGGATAGCTGCGTTCAGTAGACTTCGAGGCGCTGCATAAAGCTGTTCCTAAATGGAGACTCCGACTTGACGATTCCCGCACTTCAACGCATGCCTTGTTTTTCCAAAAGGTCATCGAACTTCTGCATATTTCCTGATTTTGGGGCTGGCTAGGCTTAACGACGTTTTCGTGGATGTGGGATGTCTATGAGATAAACATAAGTGTAGCAAATCAGTATTGGTATGATATCTAGAAATCGTGTAGCAATTATAAATGCTGTGCTCGCTACCTACTACCCGTCACGTCTATCGACTGAGGCCCTGACCCTACCCTACATGCTACCCTCCTCTAATACTACCCCTTCTTTAACATATCCGTCTCTTCTACTTTCTCTCTTACCTACCTCTGTGTCGTGTGTTGTTTGTTGTAGCGCGTGCTTCGCCCCGTTCAATCAGTGTGTCATATCAGCATGCTTACAAATGACAGCAGGCAGCCAACCCGTGGCCGCGGGTTAGCCTCAATGCCTTCCCAGTAGGCATGATGGTAAGGACTGCAGTTCCGTTGCGAGTGCGGGCTCCATTGATGACATTACTTTTGAGTGTTGTGTGCTGGGTTAAACAGGGTATATCCATGACGACGAGCCCTTGGTCAGGAAAAAAATTCCGAGTAACGCGTAGCTGAGACCTGCGGAATTGAGTTGCCTACCTCTATCTCCGCCCCTACATCTACCTGTAACCTACCTCTCCCTCTATCACTGCTCCTCTCTATCTCTACCCCTGCTTAGCATCCCATCCGCCGCATGTTGTTATTCGCCCCCGTTCATGAGCGGCAAAACCACCCACTTATAGGTTTATCATCAAGATCATCAATCATAGTTCAAGGAAAACAGCTGTTCGACAGGTTGGCGGCCATAGATAGGAAGTCGTTAGATCTGTTAGTCCACATCGCAATACATCAAAGTGGTTGTGTCATGTGGGACTCATCGCAGGCTATCACATCAGATCGGACATGTCCGGGTTGATTCTGGATAAGTAGGGCGTTTGTTCTACTCAGTATACAGACGAAGTGAAGTCAGAAAGATGCGCGCCTCCCTCGGTAGTGGGCTACCGTGTTGCCGTTCCGGATACTCCACCAAAACGATGTTCCCGGGCGCACTGCTTCCAATTGTTTGTATCATGATAGCTTGCGAGTCTCGAATGTTTCAATTTGTCAAACGGCGGTGGAGGCACAAGTTGTCGGGCTTCCTTCATATACTTTACGGATATGTTTTGTCACGTGCTGGGAGGCGGGGCAGTGTCTAATATTGTCGACCGGGATATCCGGGTTGATATGACATATTCATTGGATGCTGTTTAGTGAACATTTCATGCGCTCTTTGATGATATCAAAACGTCTTTGCAGATTCGCAGCTTTTGGGTGCGTATTTTGACGAAGGCGACTACATTGGCTAGAATTGCCTTAGATGTACTCCGCAACGTTTCTTTGCCTTTACCGCCCAGATGCTGGCCTAGCAAGGACTTGAGAATTTGGTGCGACTTGGTACTTTAGAGGCGACTGCGCGTGTCATGTTCGTGGAAGCAGAGGCACCATCGAATGTCACACCAAGTGATTTTGCGTTGGGTGACTGGTCGGTAAACTAGTACCAGTCGATGTGTATATCTGGTTCGTCATTAATCCTCGCTTATTCCCGTCGTGAATAGGTGTTCGGAAGATTTGGTTCGTCTGCATAGATACTATTGTACTACTTCTCTTCTTAGATGTGCCGTCCTAAGTTGAAGAACCCACCGCATCTTCCATCGCGCACCAATAGCTATTTATTTATAATAGAGGAGATACATACGTATGATACATAAACTTACATATTCATATTGAGAACCAGGGCGTTTGATGTACTCGCTCTCATCATTTTGGGAATCATCACTGGACGTAGTGAAGTTCTGCATAAGACAGGAATTGAATATGATTACTTAAAATTATTGATATTGTGTGTAGATGGATACCTTCTCGTTTGGGGATACAATTGGTCAGGAAAGGACATCTCCTCCGCAACTCCCAATCGATTATCCTCATTAAAATGTGGCTCACGGAGCTCGCTCCCCACCGGCACTGGGTTCCACTCTTAATTTGTTCGTGGCCTCCGCGCCGGTAGCGGTAGCTATTCCCTCAAGGTCACACCACGCAGCTTTGCACTCTCTCACTAAGTAAAAAATAGCGTATCAGTTTTCAAATGTGTTCTGAATAGACAACGGATTATACATACCGATTTGCCACAGCGTATGAACCTATCTCATCTCTACGCCTGACGCCACTGCATTTTTGTTTTGATGCAGCGGATGCCGATACCATATCGATCTTTTCATTCATAACGACCGCCGAAATAAGGTTGCGCTTTGCCTCGCGTGGAAAAGTGCATATGCGCGTCTGACGCTGGAGGCTTTTGAGAGGCGGTGTGTTCCATTCCTGAGTCAGTCGATGTGATAAGTCACAAAGTGCCCCTTGTCTTCAGGAAATAATGCACAACCAGTATTCTTGGCGAAAGAAGAGTTTACGTGTACACTTTTTCTAAAAAATTTTAGAAAATAGTAGTAGCAAATGTATTAATTCTTCATCCGTTAGCAACGAATACAGCTACCCTTCAAAAAATACGCGAGTACTCTATATACTATGTAGGAATACTCTTTTAGAGTATAGGACTGCTCCCGAATTGTAAACCTGTATTCATACAAAAAATGTGCTCCAATTACACATTGCGATGTCCTAGGAGAGGAGTAGGATTGATCCACACTTCTCGCTGTGGTTTGTGAGTATTCGCATTGCGTACGTACGTGAGACTACTTTCCAAGTACTTTCACGTGTTGTACGCCATGAGCACCCACAGAGACATATGCCAAAGTACTAAAGAGGATTATGTCGGAAAAGAATTATCAAAGTGAATTTAATTTAAAATGAAAGTCATGAAGAGGGACAATACAGGCTTTTATATTTTATACTACACTATTCTTATGTATTTCAGCTCATTTTGCGTGAGAATAAAGAAACTAATATTTCCCTCTATACATACTATAGCATGTATACATAAAACCAGTGCGCTGTGCATTTGTAGCAGAGTTTCCATAGTAAAATTTATTATTCAGTCAGTTATTTGTATGCAATATTTTAAGCTGCTTGGCACTCTGTTCGATCGTCATCGTGTCGTGATCACGGTCGTAAAAACCGAGCATGATCGCTGATGGTGGTCCGCAACACAGTGCAGAAACGAGTATGTTAGAGAGTACTCCAACATGAAGAAAATGGAACACGTAATCCAATCAATGTGTGCAGGGTACCCTATGTGTACAAAAGTAAAATATTGCATGCAAATACGTATATAAAATTTACATTTGGCAACTCTGATAAATTCAACAGCGCACCGTTGTGTTATGTATACATACTAGTATGTATAGAGAAATATATTTCGTTTCTTTATTCACGCAACTGCTAATAACATCAGAATATTCGTAGTATAAAAGTATCAAAGTTGTATGGCACCTCTTCATTTACTTCATTTAGAAATTCAATTCACTTCGATAATTCTTTCCGACACACAATTCCACTTTAGGACCTTTGGCATATGATCCTGCATGTGGTTGCTCCATGCAGTACTACAGTGAGTACTTGTGAAACGTTCTCTCACGTATGTACTGTAATGGAATACTCCAACAAACAAGAGGAGACTAGGGTATCACCTACTCCTCTACCTAGGACCTCGCATGTATCAATGTGGAGCACATTTTTCTACGTAATACAGATTAGATTTTGTGAGCATGTCACATGTACTCCCAAGGAGTTTTCCTTATGCTGATGTTTCAAAACAGAAAATAAATTGAGGCAATATCAATTCACATTGAGTGGTGTTCATACACCTCATTTTAGCTTACACAATAGTATTTGATGGCCAGGTTGGCTCATACTCTCACAGCAACAACAACTGACCGTGTTCAGATGTCGAAATGTGCGTGTCGGATCTAGGTGTATGAGAATGGAATGAAAACATAAAACTTTAAAATTTTGTGTGTTGTAAGATATGTGTTCAATGTTTTGGTTTCATTTTGATTTGCCATCTCTTTGACAATCCTACTCCAGTGAAATGAAAAAAAATAATATCACTGATGAGATGAGCCAACCATATAGTTGAGCATGCGCAGCTGACGTTTAAATCTACTCAATAACACACTTTACAAGGTTGTATTTACAGTTTGAAACAATTTATTACGCATTTTTTTTAAATTGGCAATTTGTATTATAAAATTTATTATATGATAAATTGCGTAATAAATTGCCCAAATGGTATAAATTGCCAATATGCGTGTGTTTTGTACCTAGTATTGACATTATTTATAGAGTCACTCGTGTTGTTTGACTGGGTGATATATTATGTAATACCATCATATATATATTGCAAGTTCAGCAGAGCTATATGATGACAATATGTATCTTGTGCAGTCCGCCGAACATGATTCATCATTGACAGAATTCTTTCAAACATGGTGAATCTTGCCAAGGGGATAGGGAATCTGCCTTCAATTTATACACAACGAGTATTGGATGCCACCACTATGGATAAGAAAAGCGAGATAATGGATGTTGTACTGAGAAAGTTACCAAAAATTAAAGTTAATACCAACCGAGCACGAGAGCCGGTTGGTAACGGATGTTCAAATTCTCGTAATGGTCGAGTTGAGGGTCGACTCTGCTAATACGCTACCAAAAATATCGAGAGAGGTGTCAAAAGACGCGTATTAACCTCGAGACAATAATCTGAAGGCGGAAAAGAAAATTTTTATCTCTGTCCGGAGATATTTGCAGTTGAAGTTGGCGATTTCCATGTGGTTGTTGTTGTGTTTGTACCCACAAAAAATTGTGGCATCACCGTGGCGGTAGCCACGGTTAAAACCACACACCGGACGTGGCATGGCGTAGCCCAGGGTTATTTTTATAAGCGCGGGCCGAAGGCCGCCAACGCCGAAAGGTGTTCTGCGCAAAAATAGCTATGGATCCGACCCCCGGTTTCGGAGGTACCCGCGGGTCTTTTTTCGGTTTTCGTAATATCTTTTGAACGCGTTAATATTTTTATTTTCCGCCTTCGGATTATAATACTGATGTCAGACGCGTCTTTTGACACCTCTCTCGATATTTTTGATAGCGTATTAGCAGTCGATGACCCCTCAACATAGACTATTACCAAAAATTTATCTTGTCCGGAGATATTGCAGTTGAAGTTGGCGATTTCCATGTGGTTGTTGTTGTGTTTCGTACCCACAAAAAATTGTGCATCCCGTGGCGGTAGCCACGGTTATACACACACCCGGACTTGGCATGGCGTAGCCCAGGGTTATTTTTTATAAGCGCGGCCGAAGGCCGCCAACGCAGAAAGGTGTTCTGCGCAAAAATACTATGGATCCGACCCCGGTTTCGGAGGTACCCGCGGGTCTTTTTTCGGTTTTTCGTTAATATCTTTTGAACGCGTTAATATTTTTATTTTCCGCCTTCGGATTATTAATACTGATGTCAAGACGCGTCTGTTTGACACCTCTCTCGATATTTTTGGTAGCGTATTAGCAGTCGACCCCTCAACTAGACTATTCACCAAAAAGAATTGTGCGTCACCGTGGCGGTAGCCACACAATAAACAGTCACCGGACTAGGGATGGCGTAGCCCAGGGTTATATTTTGTAGCAGTGCAGTACGGTACCACCGCTAAAGTTTGGCCAAGATTTTCGAGTGAGGTATCACAATACGCGTATTAATATCGACAGAAACAATAATCCGAAAAATTTATATATGTCCGGAGATATTTGCAGTTGCTGCAGTTGAAGCTGGCGATTTAATGTCGGTGGTTGTTGGTTAGTAACCACAGAAAGTGTGACATCACCGTGGTCGGTAGCGGTTGGATGTTATATAGGGTGCCGACGATATTTTCAAACTTTTGTTGATTTGTAGGTGTAGAGGGTGGGGTCCTAAAAATTCACAAACTTATCACCCGCAACTCTAGGAATCTCTTAGTTTTATGAAAGATAAGCTTTTTATTTCCAAATTTAGTAATAATTTCGTAATAGTCTAGTGAGCCGACTGCTAATACGCTACCAAAATATCGAGAGGTGTCAACGACGCGTCTTGACCATCAGTATTAATATCGAAGGCGGAGAATAAAAATTTTAACTCGTTCAAAAGATATAATCGAAAACGCAGAAAAAGGTCCGTGGGTATACCTCCGAACCGGGAATTGCGGAATCCATCGTATTTTTGCGCGAACACTCTCTGCGTTGCGGCCACCGGCCGCGCTTATATAAATATCGCGGGCTACATCATGCCAGTTGTGTGTGTTGTGTGTTGGTTGTTGTTGTTGTTGTAGCGAGCGATCAGGTTGCTCCCCGTTAAGGCTTTGCGGAGTGTGCGTCGATGTGATGGTCCTTTGCCGGATACAATCCGGTACGCTCCGGTACCATGGCACCATTAAGGTGCTAGCCCGACCATCTCGGAACGATTATGTGTGCACATTAAACCTTCAGGACTCACTCCTCCCTCCCTACCCCAAATTCATGAGGAGCTTGGGGTGCCAGAGCCTCGTGCTGTTAGTGAAACAGGATTCGCTGCGGATAGGTGAGGTTGACAATTGGTTTTGGAGAAGCTATAATATTGTGCTGGCAACCTGAAGGGTTGCGCTACACAGCCCCTTGAATATGTACTTTAGTCGCCTCTTCGGTGACAGGCATTACCTACAGCGGGTATATTTCTGATCCCCTAGCAGCTGGGGTACATCATGCCAAGTCCGGGTGCTGTGTGGTATAACGTGGGCTACCGCTACGGTGATGCACAGATCTGGTTGGGTTCCAACCGCAACAACCACATTCAAAATCGCCAAACTTCACTGCAAATATCTCCGACGAGAGTTTTGGTTAGCGTAATAGCAGTCGACCCCTGCACTAGACTATTACCAACAATTTCAACTTAGAGGCCTGAAACGGTGTTCTTCGCAAAAATACCTTCAATATCTTTTGAACGCTTTAAATTTTCTATTTCTCCGGATTATTAATACTGATGTCAAGACGGTCGTTTGACCCTCTTTCGATTTTTTGGTAGCGTATTAGCAGTCGACCCATAACTAGACTATTACCAGATGATTTTTATGCTGATTCCAACGGTATTTCTGCATAGAACACCTTTCTCCATGCTGCCTTCGGCCGCGCTTATAACAAATAAACCCTGGGCGTATACTAGACTATTACCAGTCGCTTTATATCGTTGTTGCAATTAAACAACCGAAACAAAAAATAGTGTTGCCAGCCCGCAACAATATCTTTTATCTTGGTACAACATATTTAATGGTAGTGGCACGTCGACAATAAATGCAAACAACATACACTATCAATGTATTTGGTTTTGTAGTTTCTCTGAATATTTGAAATTAATGTCTAATTGAACCAGTGCAGAATACATTCATTTGTCAAAAACATAAAAAAGTCCAACTTCATAGAGATTTGTAATCGTCTAGATTTGAGGGTCGACTGCTAATACGCTACCACAATATCGAGAGAGATGTCAAAAGACGCGTATAAGTCCTCGAAAACAATAATTCGATGGCGGAAACCGGAAAAGAAAATTTGATATATGCCGGAGATATTTGCAGTGGAAGTTGGCGATTTCATGTTGGTTGTGGTTGTCTGTCCGTGGTGTACCCACATTGTGCATCACCGTAGGCGTAGCCCGGGTTTTTATTTGTTATAAGCGCGTACGGCGAGGCCGCCACTCAGATAAGGTATCTGAGGCATAAAAATAATTGGATCCGTTCGGAGTACCCGTGGGTCTTTTTTCGGTTTTTCGTTATATTTGTATTTATTTCCGCCTCTCGGATATTAATACTGATGTCAGACTGATTCCAACGGTAATTCTGTCGTAGAACAGCCTTTCTGCATAGGCGGGCCTTCGGACTCGCGCTTATAAAAAATACTGGGCTACGCCATATGCCAACTCCGGTAGTGTGATATAACCGTGGCTACCGCACGGAGATGTCCCTCTGCGTAGTCACACCTTGCTGCGCAGCATCCCAAAAATATAGACTACAAATTAATTAAGAAGTGTGTTACACAAAAACCAAAACTACATTTTGATAGTGTATGTTTTGTTGCATGTTATGGTCACAAGTCCACAACTGTATAATGTCGGTTTTTATCTGGTGGTCATGCGCTTGTAATTAATAACGTACAACAATTGGGTACTTTCTGGAACAGGCTTGGGTATCGTTATTGATGGAATAATTTGCATTCTTTAACGACAGTTAAACGTTA
>JARSSU010004125.1:0-45399 GCA_029619165.1 Eurosta solidaginis
ATTAATAAGAAAAGTGATGAATTTAAGGGCAAACACATTACACGGACTTATCAGAAAAAATTCTTGTTTTAGTATCCAGATATATCGACCGGTTATCAAACACTATTCGTGATAGATTTTTTCACTAGTTGAGCTGAGAAAATTTTTCGCAAATGTACGTGTGTCTCTAAAATTTAAATTGAAAACTAAGTGAAATAATGAAATTAATTGGTTTTATATTTGGTAACACTTTCAATATTTTTTACAAGAAATCCTATGTAAAAATTGCAGGAGTATTGTGGTGTTCCAGCAATATTGTAGTATTCCAGAAGTATTGTGGTGTTAATGCACGCCCAATACTTGAAAACTAAGTAGCTTGGCATAAGAAATATTTTAACTGTAAGTAAGGCAGGAATACTTCTTGAAAGCGGTAACTTTATAAATAAATAGCGAATCGCGATAGAATAAATTTACTTTTATATTAAGATTTTGAAACAAATGTAAAAAAGATTTGATTTCGAAAGAAGTGTCTTGTGTTTATTCTCGTAGGTACAGAACCCCATAAACTTCAATAACAACGCTGTTAACTAATTTCTAGTACCTACTTTAATGTAATCAGGTTCCGTTATTGCACAGTTGAAACTTTTAAGACGTTTGATTTTTAACCTGAAGCCTGGGGGATAGATTCAGTAAATGTGGGTTTTTCAAAAATTACACTTACTAAATCTGGGCTTTGGAATGAAATTTCAACGTTCAGGGGAAAAAGTAAGCATCATTTATGATTTACTGAGTTTGCTCATAGTTCGGCTGATTGAACTAAGAGCTTTGTCAGCAAAACTACGTTCAAAACGTATAGTTACTGAAGGCCTGAAGGCATACTTATCCTAGAAATTTGAAAATATAATACCTAAAAGTAATGTTTTTGTTTGTGCAGTTTGAATTAACAGCTGAATCCAGTAAGCCTTCTCTAGTCAGTAGTAGGGACTATTTGTGATGAAAATCACTTTTGAGACCATTTGCCATTCTGTAAGCTGTCTCGTGTCTCCAACCTCACAAAAGCATCACTAATTTGTGAGCTAGGTTGGCGCAGAACACAAATGTAAAAATTTCAGAAAAAGTATGAAAATTATTTGCGAAAAAACGCTTTAAATATATTATTTATTCCTGAAATTAAAATAAGCATAGAAAAAATTAAAAAACAAAAAATATTTAAAAATAAAATTAAAGAAAAAAAACTTTTTTAAAAATAAGCTTTATTATTTTGGTTAATAAAATTAACTAAAAAGTAAACAATAAATTGACTCTAAAGAAATATAACACTTTATAAGTTCATTGTAAGCTTAAACGATAATTAGGCTTTTTCGTCTGCGACAAAAAAATTCTATATTGTACATAATTATATATTTTTAACATTAAAACTTTACACCTAAATTATTAAATCTTACAGCCAAAGTAACTACAATCTTTACCTGATAACAGTGTTATCGATTATTTATCGAATTCTAACAAAGTAATATTGCATTGTCATCGGAGTTATACATGTGTGCAAAATTTCAGCTCAATCGGACACCGGGAAGTGTATCAAATTTAACTTGCAAGATTCCATTACAGACAACAAAAGTGAAAGTAAATAAAAGCTTATAAAAAAACATCGAACTCTATGTGGCGCCGCTGAGATTCGAACCTCTAAACTTGGGATTTTCTATACAAAATTTTGAACGGCGTCTTCGCAATCTCAGCCACAATACCACCCAACATTATGTTGACAAAATGCAATGCTTTATTATTTGTTCAATGTATGAGTAAATTGTCTTTTTGGTGAATTTCGTTGACATTGTGAATTGTTTTTGTGACTTTCGTTTACTTAATATCGAAATCATCTCAAGTCACAAAAATTGTCCCTAAAGGAAAATCTCAAATTTAGAGACTTGAGATGCGACTGAATTACATAATTCAGTCGTAAGTATCCTATTCGCTAAGTTTATTAAAATTTTGTATAGGAATCCATGGAAACGTCCTGAAATTTTATATTTAACAACGACTACGACAGTTTTGTGGAATTGCTTGTATCACAATCAAATAAAACAAAAATTTGGTTCTTTTTCTGAGATTTGGTCCTTTTTTTTCGACGAATTTTGGTCCCAAATGAAAACATGGTGTGGCAACTGTGAATGTAATAATTTATAGTGCTATTTCATATTGTATTCATTTGCCAAAAGTTAAGCACAAGGAACAAGAGCAATTGCGCCCACTGATATTATAAATGCGATGGACGCACATCCAATCCGATTTAAATGTTCCCAAATCCTATTATACTTATTGCAAAATTGACGGATCGCAAAAGAAAAAGAGTGTTAGGGTTGAGCCAAATAATAAGATAGATTATTAAAGCCCTTTTAATTGGAATGTTGTATAGAAAAACTTAGTGACTGACATAGTAACGGATTTAGAGAGGTGAGAAAGAGGGCATGTTCCTTCAATACGGTCGGTATATCCGTGTTTGGTTATGAGTTTAATTAATTATATTTACTATATAAATTGTTCAATTAAGGGAGTTTGCATGGATGTATTATACAGAAAACTATAGAGATAAAGCTCCATGCCCTTTAAAAATTAAAAAAAAATTAAAAGTTTTAAAATAAATGCTCCTTTTTAATTTTTCCTACAAAAAGTCCCGTCCCTACTTGCCTTATGCCAACTCCGAACGGCATCTGCAAGGCAGATGAGTTTTCACTGAGAGCTTTTCATGACAGAAATACACTCGGAGTGCTTGCCAAACACTGCCGAGGGCGAACCCGCTTAGAAAAAAATTTCTTCTACTGAAAAACCTTATTTCTAAAATTTTGATGTTGCTTTGCCCAGGGCGCGAACCCTGGGTCTTCGTGTGGTAGGCGGAGCACGCTACCATCACACTACGGCGGCCGTGGTGCCATTAAGTAAGTAAGTATCTGTGTGCTTAAAGGAACCGGTGTTGTTTTGTATCTTTCTGTTTTCTTCCACATTTAGTGAAATTTTTTTACTTATACCTCTTATGAAAATAAAATGATATAGTAAGTTTGATCCTATTCTCGAAATTGTAACTCCCTAAAGGAGAAAAATAGACCTACCAATAAATGTACCGAAATGATCAGCATGACAAGCTGAATTTATCTACCCATGTTTGTCTGCCTGTTTCAACGCAAGCTAGTCCCCAAATTCTTGTGATGTATTTTGGAATTTGGTCAACGGGTATATTTTGATGTTCGATTAGACATTTGTCGGAACCGAACAAGTTCATCTCGCATAAATAAAAAAGGCGCGACATACCTCCGAAAGATTTAGACCGAGCTTCTCTTCCTATTTGCGTCGTGGTCCTTTTAATTTTTCCCAAAATTTGGCGGGACGACACCTACATGTATTACGATGACTCCCAACTGCATCTGCAAGCAGATGAACTTACACTGCGAATCTTTTCATGGTTAAAATACACATGGAGTGTTGGACAAAGTACTGCCGCAGGGCGACCCTGCTTACAAAAGTTGATTCTTATAAAAAAAAGTGTTTATATATTTTTGATGTTGGTTAGCTCGGGACCTGAACCCATGATCCTCAGTGTGGTTGACGGAGCACACCACCACCACATCACGGCGACGGCCCTATCCATATCTCGCATACACCGAGTTTGCGGATAAGAGCGTTTTCCCTTTGACAGCTGGAAGATTGAAATTTCACAGGACGCTGAGATGTACGGCATACATTGTTGTCTGAAATATTTCAAATCAGTCTTATATATGTATAATATAAATCCCAACTGATTGTTAAGATGTTATGCAATTTAAATTTTCATCAGCTAGTCGTACGTCTCCATTTATGAAAGGTCATCCGCACATCCGGAGACATATTCTGTTTTCTGTTTTTATGACATTTTTTAACACCCTTTTTCAATGGAGCGAGCCTCTGAAGTACGTTTAAGGTTAGAAGTTTAAAACTTTTGGACAGCTACGAAAATAGATCGCAAAGTTCAAAACTTCGTCGAGTCTTCCAATGTCTCTATCGTACTGAAAGCTTGCAATTCCTTCTGTAAATATTGTTGTTTAAGTGATGAAGTCACTACCCACAGGTTTGTGGAGTGTTACCAATGCTGATGTCTTTGCTGAGTATGGATACGGTACAACGTCATCTCGCGAGAATGGTGAATAAGACCACATTGAACCTCCCGCCACTCAACGTCCTAGTTCCATTAGAAACTTGGGGTCGCCAAAGTCTCGATTGCCGAAGAAACAGGACACGGGAGCTAAGAACTGAGTTGATGCAGCTATAAATTGCGCTGAAACACTTGAAATGGTTGAATAACAAACCCCTTGGATATTTGCGTATTTAGTCACCTTTTACACGCATACCTGCTCGGGTATATGCTAAGCCTCCTAACCGCTGGGGGAATTTTACCCTTTCGAGAGTCGATTTCGGGCCAAGTTTTCAATAACACGATCAGAATAACATCTGGACTGGAGATTCGAGAGAAATCAATTAATGTAGATATATGTATGAAAGTGCTCCCAGTTTTTTGTACGCAGCTGTACTTTAAAAACTTTAAACTTTAAAAAGTATTTTGAATTACCATAAAATTTTGCAATAAGAGCGCAAAGAATGTTTCTTTTATGACAACTCAATTACTTATATCTTCATCCTTGTTAACAAAGAAACGAAGTGTTTTATAAGGTGTGTGTCAACGAAACACAGTTATGCACGTGCAACAAAGTTTATGCATTAAGTTTAATTGGTTGTGATATGTTAATTTCGCACTTTTGACACTTCAGAACATTGAGACGAAGCAACTCTACTTCTAAAGTTTCTTATTTTCATTATTAAATTGGCTTTGCAATTTGGTTTGTATTACCGGCAATGTAAAAATATCCTTCGGTCACTTCAACTACAGCGATGTCCAACTTTAAAGTGAACAAGTAAGGAAGGGTTAAGTTCGGGTGTAGCCGAACATTACATACTCAGTTGAGAGCTATGGTGACAACATAAGGAAAATAACCCATGTAGGAAAATGAACGAGGAAAACCCTGGAATGTGGTTTGTATGATCTGTGCATCAAATGAAAGGCATTAAAGAGTATTTTATGAGGGAGTGGGCCATAGTTCTATAGGTGGACGCCATTTAGGGATATCGCCATAAAGGTGGATCAGGGTTGACTCTAGAATTGTTTGTACGATATGGGTATCAAATGAAAGGTGTTAATGATATTTTAAAAGGGAGTAATCCTTAGTTCCATAGGTGGACACCGTTTCGAGATATCTCCATAAAGGTGGACCAGGGGTGACCCTAGAATTTGTTTGTACGATATTGGTATCAAATTAAAGGTATTAATGAGAGTTTTAAAAGGAGTGGTGGTAGTTGTATATGTGAAGGCGTTTTCCAGATATCGACCAAAATGTGGACCAGGGTGACGCAGAACATCATCTGTTGGATACCGCTAATTTATTTATATATGTAATACCTGCCAAGATTTCAAGGGTTTTTTTATTTCGCCCTGCAGAACTTTTTCATTTCTTCTACTTAATATGGTAGGTGTCACACCATTTTACAAAGTTTTTTCTAAAGTTATATTTTGCGTCAATAAACCAATCCAGTTACCATGTTCATCCCTTTTTTCGTAGTAGGTATAGAATTATGGCATTTTTTTTATTTTTCGTAATTTTCGATATCGAAAAGTGGGCGTGGTCATAGTCGGATTTCGTTCATTTTTTATACCAAGATACAGTGCGTTCAGATAAGTACGTGAACTAAGTTCAGTAAAGATATGTCGATTTTTGCTCTAGTTATCGTGTTAACGGCCATGCGGAAGTACAGGCGGACGATTGTATATAACAAAATGGGCGTGGCTTCAACGATTTCGCCCTTTTGTCACAGAAACAGTTAACGTCATAAAGTTCTATGGCCCTACCAAATTTCAAAAGGATTGGTAAATTTTTGTTTGACTTATGGCATTAAAGATTCTAGACAAATTAAATAAAAATTTTGAAATTTGCTTTTATGTGTGTATTTTGTTGCACCATATTATTACTGGAGTTGAATCGTTTGTGGTGAATTGTTTAATTTACTTATATACTGTAAAGATATTAAATTTTTTGTGAAAATTTGACTTAAAAAAATTTTTTTTTAAAAGTGGGCGTGGTCCTTCTCCGATTTGCTAATTTTTATTAAGCGTACACATAGTAATAGGAGTAACGTACCTGCTAAATTTCATGATGATATCTTCAACGACTGCCAAATTACAGCTTGCAAATTTTTAAATTACCTTCTTTTAAAAGTGGGCGGTGCCACGCCGTTGTCCAAAATTTTACTAATTTTCTATTCTGCGTCATAAGTTCAACTCACCTACCAAGTTTCATCGCTTTATCCGTATTTGGTAATGAATTATTGCACATTTTCGGTTTTTCGAAATTTTCGATATCGAAAAAGTGGGCGTGGTTATAGCCCGATATCGTTCATTTTAAGTAGCGATCTGAGATGAGTGCTCAGGAATCTACATACCAAATTTCATCAAGATACCTCAAAAATTTACTCAAGTTATCGTGTTAACGGACGGACGGACGGAAGTCTATATCTATCTCGATTCCTTTATACCTGTACAACCACCCGTTATCCAATCATACTTAATATACTCTGTGAGCTCTGCTCAACTGAGTATAGAAATCTGAAAGTAAGAGAAAGATTAAAAAAGAAAAATTAAAAAAAACATAAAAAGATACTGGGAAAAAAATTAAAATTAACGCAATTCGCTGGCGTCATAAAAACGGAGAAACTTTATTTGTAGCACTCTCTCTTATTAATTTTTTTTTACGATTTTTAACAATCTTGGCTTGTAGACAGCAATTTATGTATATATATATGTGGCTGTTCATACATACACAGCAACAAATTTGGACCTTATATAAGGCTTATTTTATATGTCCAAAATGCTTATCCTGATGGCATATTAGTTGTATAGCGTATTCCTTATAAAACTTCTTATTTCTCTTTTCTGTGCTTATTTCATCAGAAGTAAGGTTTATCTAAAAGACAACGCTATGTGTAAGCCATATAGCCCATACTAAATAAGGCTTACATAAGGCCTTATTATATCAATATAAAAAAAAATTTGATTAAGCCATGTCCGTCCGTCCACATGATAACTTGAGCAAATATTGAGATATCTTCTCCAAATTGGAGAGAAATGGAATGATAACCACGCCCACTTTTGCGATATCGATAATTTAGAGAACTGGAAAAAATGAGATAGTGCAAAAGCCAATACCGTTAAGTTAATGGAATTTTGTAGGTGGATTGGTTTAATGACGCAAAACATAAACTTCAAAACATTTTGGAATATGGGCATGGCACCGCCCACATTTAGAAGAAGAAACAGGCCGTAAATCAAAAGCCATTAACGATATTACATTGAAATTTGGCAGAGACACTATCCTTGCAAAATTATATAGACTGAGTATAGATAATCAAAATAGCTTAAAGGCCACGCCCACTTTTCCTAAAGGTCTAACATAAACAAAGTTTGCAATAACGCTATGGTATTCAACTACATTTGACGGATTTTCTACCTCAGTAGTGGTATGGTTGATCTAAGAACACAACTTAAAAAAACTTGAAAAAGGGCGCGACGGCCCCTTTTTTTGATACTCTTTCCAAAATACTTTTAATGCCATAAGTAGAAAAAAATCTTCCAATCCGAACGAAATTTGACATACACATTTTTACATAGCTATAACTGTTTGTTCTATAAGCCACTCCTACTCCTAAAAAGCTGTGTCAATGTTTTTAGATTTTTCATGAGTATTAAGCCATGAAAACAAAACCCATTTGCATAAATAGATTATTATTTGTTGTTAGTGGGCCGCCCAGTTTGGGGTTCACACTTTATGTAGTCTCTAGAGGACAATTGCTCCCAAGTTTAAATAGAAATTTTACTAAGGAATGGTAAGCGTACGTGCACTTTCACTACACAAAGCAATCAAACACATCTCACATCGTTTCAAGTGAACAGCTGTGTTTCACCCGAACTTAGACTTTCTTACTTATTGAAACTTATTTTATCGGTGTTGAAATTTTTCAAACTGAAAGATAATTCAGTTTCCTTAAAAATGTTACGAAAATTTATCGACTATAAATCTATATAAAAAGGTTGTATGTTTGAATGCAGATTATGTTCAGAGTTGGAACTGGGACTGGCACTGGCACTGGGATTGGGACTGGCACTGGGAGTGGAACTGGGACTAGGGCTGGGACTGGGACTCGGAGTGGAAGTGGGACTGGGACTGGGACTAGGACTAGGACTGGGACTAGGACTGGGACTAGGACTGGGACGGGACTGGGACTGGGACTGGGACTGGGACTGGGACTGGGACTGGGACTGGGACTGGGACTGGGACTGGGACTGGGACTGGGACTGGGACTGGGACTGGGACTGGACTGGAATGGGGTTGGGAATAAGGGATGGAAAAAATAAGAAGGACTAGAGAGAAGAAGGAAGGAGAAAGAGATAAAGTAAGCTAAAGATAGAGAGATAGGGATAAATGCAGCGGGAAAGAAGTAAGGAAAAAGGTGGAGGGGAATACAGAGAGGCAGAAAAAGGCAGAGGGAGGAGTGAACTAGAATTGCAACTGGGACTGGGAATAAGGGATGGAAAAAATAAGAAGAACTAGAGAGAACAAGGAAGGGGAAAGAGATAAAGTTAGCTAAAGATAGAGAGATAGGGATAAATTCGGCGGAAAAGAAGTAAGGAAAAAGGCGGAGGGGAATACATAGAGGCAGAGAAAGGCAGAGGGCGGAGTTAATAAAAGGATAAGGAAAACACAAGAGAGAGGGAGGGAGAGTGAGAGGTAAAAATGTCTTAAAATTTGTGCAGATACCCCAAAATTGGGGCAGAACACCCTCTTCCGCGCCTGCTAATAAATAAGTACAGGTAGCGAAGAAAATTAAGGCCGAGATTTCGACTATAGTATGCTTTTATTTATCATGTATCTCATTTAAATTTAGGCAAGGTTTATTTTTCAGTTTTATTTATCTTAGGGGTAAGACTTATTTGCGATGTAAATGAGACTTAAACCAAGCGCTATTATAAGGCGTATAATGTTCTTTTATTACTTTACTCCTAGGTTTATCTGTAAGGACTGAAACTAATATTTCCTGTTGATTACAACCCCTTAGTTAGTTTTTACTGAGTATGTACATACACACATACATACATACATGTCTATTGCAAAGTTATTTTCATTTAAGTACTTATTTGCTTTCGAAAGTTACATTCTCCTTTTGGTTCCTTTCTTGCTGACCCTTCCTTTGGCTCGTTTTGCAACTAGTGGTTGTCCGTTGCTCGGTTTTGCTAGTTCTCTTATTTTTCTAATTTCAATTTTTTTTTCATTTAGCCGTGCACATTTGTTTTCGCTTAAATTGAGTTCTATCTTTTGTAGTACTCTTCATCAGCCAGCTTTTCTATTATTGTTTTAGAAAAGGTAATTCGCTTTTATTCAACTGCGCCGCACAAATTCATTTCGCACTCGTAGCAACAAATTAATTTCTCTGGTGGCAAAACTGTGGTGTCAGGTGTAATAAAAAATATCCACTTTACAATAATTTATGTAGCTGCAAGTATTTCTTTTAGGCGATATTATTTTTCTGGATTTTTTGCGTAGTAATTGCTTACGTGACGATCTGTGGATATAGAGAAGTGCTGGGACTTCGCGTTAGATGAAGTATGTAGTGATGACCCAACAAAATATCGTGATTTCATTCCCTATAATATTGGTTATCTTGTGACGAAAACCCGTTTTCATATAAAAAATAATAGCCATTCGGTTAGGATGGGGTTTGCAATGGGCCAGCCGTAGTGTGATGATAGCGCGCTCCGCCTACCGCATCGAAGATCCTGGCTTCACGCAACGGGCAAAGCAACATCGAAATTTTAGAAACCAGTTTTTTAATTAGAAGAAATTCCAAGAATTTCCTAGCAGCGGGGTCCTCCCTCTGCAGTGTTTGGCAAGCACTCTGAGTTTATTTCCGCCATGAAAAGGTCTCAGTGAAAACTCACCTGCCTTACAGATGCCGTTCGGAGTCGGCATAAAACAAGTAGGTCCGGTCCCGCCAATTTGTAGGAAAAATTCAACGGAGCACGACGCAAACTGGATGAGAAGCTCAGCCTAAAATCTCACCGGAGGTTATAGTGCCTTACATTTATTATATTTGTTTAATAAGAACGAGGCAACAGAGAGTATAAAAGCAGCGCAAGTTGAGGAATAACTAATCAGTTTGATTTAAACGAACTATTAGTGAAGTATAATTGTAATTGTACTACTCACAAAGTAGTCCAAAAAAGCCCATTTTGCAATACTGAATATTGGAGTTACTTATTCGACAGTTCAGCGTCCCGAACGTTAGCAGAAGGTGCATAATTATCAGGAACTCCCCCAAAATTCGATACAATATCGTTACAAAATGTTTTCCATTTTACTAAGTAATAATTTACCTAAAAAAACCTTCAATTCCCATAGAAAAGAAACTTGGTATTTGTCATTCACTTTATAATGAAAGGAATAGGAAAAGATAAAGACTAAAATGAAAAAAAAACAAGTAAGGAAGGCTAAGTTCGGGTGTAACCGAACGTTTACATACTCAGTTGAGAGCTGTGGAGACAAAGTAAGGGAAAATCACCATGTTGTAAAAAGAACCTAGGGTAACCCTGGAATGTGTTTGTATGACATGCGTATCAAATGGAAGGTATTAAAGAGTATTTTAAGAGGAAGTGGGCCATAGTTCCATAGATGGACGCCATTTAGGGATATCGCCATAAAGGTGGACCAGGCCTGACTCTAGAATTTGTTTGTACGATATGGGTATCAAATGAAATGTGTTAATGATAATTTTAAAGAGGAGTGGGCCTAAGTTCTATAGGTGGACGCCTTTTCGAGATATCGCCATAAAGGTGGACCAGGGGTGACTCTAGAATTTGTTTGTACGATATGGGTATCAAATGAAATGTATTAATGAGTATTTTAAAAGGGCGTGGGCCTAAGTTCTATAGATGGACGCCTTTTCGAGATATCGCCATAAAGATGGACCAGGGGTGACTCTAGAATTTGTTTGTACGATATGAGTATCAATTGAAAGGTGTTAATGAGTATTTTAAGAGGGCGTGGGCCTTAGTTCTATATGTGGACGCCTTTTCGAGATATCGCCATAAAGGTGGACCAGGGGTGCCTCTAGAATTTGTTTGTACTATATGGGTATCAAATGAGAGGTGTTAATGAGTATTTTAAAAGGGAGTGTGCCCTTAGTTCTATAGGTGGTCGCCTTTTCGGAATATCGTTATAAAAGTGGACCAGGGTTGACTCTAGAATGCGTTTGTACAATATGGGTATCAAACGAAAGGTGTTAATGAATATTTTAAAAGGGCGTGGGCCTTAGTTCTATAGGTGCACGCCTTTTCGAGATATCGCCATAAAGGTGGACCAGGGGTGGCTCTAGAATTTGTTTGTACAATATGGGTATCAAATGAAAGGTGTTAATGAGTACTTTAAAAGGGAGTGGGCCTTAGTTCTATAGATGGATGCCTTTTCGAGATATCGCCATAAAGGTGGGCAAGGGGTTACTCTAGAATTTTTTGTACGATATGGGTATCAAATGAAAGGTGTTAGTGAGTGTTTTAAAAAGGAGTGGGCCTTAGTTCTATATGTGGACGCCTTTTCGAGATATCGCCATAAACGTGGACCAGGGGTGACTCTAGAATGTGTCTGTACGATATGGGTATCAAATTAAAGGTATTAATGAGGGTTTTAAAAGGGAGAGGCCCTTAGTTGTATACTTATGTGAAAGCGTTTTCGAGATATCGACCAAAATGTGGACCAGGGTGATCCAGAACATCATCTGTCGGGTACCGCTAATTTATTTATATATGTAATACCACGAACAGTATTCCTTCCAAGATTCCAAGGGCTTTTGATTTCGCCCTGCAAAACATTTTCATTTTCTTCTACTTAATATGGTAGGGGTCACACCCATTTTACCAATTTTTTTCCAAAGTTATATTTTGCCATGTTTCATCTCTTTTTTCGTATTTGGTATATAATTATGGCATTTTTTCATTTTTCGTAATTTTCGATATCGAAAAAGTGGGCGTGGTCATAGTCGGATTTCGGCCATTTTTTACACCAATACAAAGTGAGTTCAGATAAGTACGCGAACTGAGTTTAGTAAAGATATATCGATTTTTGCTCAAGTTATCGTGTTAACGGCCGAGCGAAAGGACAGAGCGTCGACTGTGTATAAAAACTGGGAGTGGCTTCAATCGATTTCGCCCTTTTTCACAGAAAACCGTTATCGTCCTAGAATCTAAGCCTCTACCAAATTTCACAAGGATTGGTAAATTTTTGTTCGACTTATGGCATTAAAAGTATCCTAAACAAATTAAATGAAAAAGGGCGGAGCCACGCCCATTTTGAAATTTTCTTTTATTTTTGTATTTTGTTGCAACATATCATTACTGGAGTTGAATATTGACATAATTTACTTATATACTGTAAAGATATTAACTTTTCTTTTAAAATATGAATTTAAACAAGTAAGGAAGGTTAAGTTCGGGTGTAACCGAACATTACATACTCAGTTGAGGGGTATGGTGACAGCATAAGGGAAAATAACCATGTAGGAAAATGAACCGAGGGAAACCCTGGGAATGTGCTTGTATGACATGTGTATCAAATGAAAGGCATTAAAGAGTATTTTATGAGGGAGTGGGCCATAGTTCTATAGGTGGACGCCATTTAGGGATATAGCCATAAAGGTGGATCAGGGTTGACTCTAGAATGCGTTTGTACGATATGGGTATCAAATTAAAGGTATTAATGAGGGTTTTAAAAGGGAGTGGTGGTTGTTGTATAGGTGGTCGCCTTTTCGAGATATCGCCATAAAGGTGGACCAGGGGTGACTCTAGAATGCGTTTGTACGATATGGGTATCAAATGAAAGGTGTTAATGAGTATTTTAAAAGGGAGTAATCCTTAGTCCATAGGTGGACGCCGTTTCCAGATATCGCCACAAAGGTGGACCAGGGGCGACCCTAGAATTTGTTTGTACAATATGGGCATCAAAGGAATGGTGTTAATGAGTATTTTAAAAGGGAGTGGGCCTTAGTTCTATAGGTGGATGCCGTTTCGAAATATCGCCATAAAGGTGGACCAGGGGTGACTCTAGAATGTGTTTGTACGATATGGGTATCAAATTAAAGGTATTAATGAGGGTTTTAAAAGGGAGTGGTGGTTGTTGTATAGGTGGTCGCCTTTTCGAGATATCGCCATAAAGGTGGACCAGGGGTGACTCTAGAATGCGTTTGTACGATATGGGTATCAAATGAAAGGTGTTAATGAGTATTTTAAAAGGGAGTAATCCTTAGTTCCATAGTGGACGCCGTTTCGAGATATCGCCATAAAGGTGGACCAGGGGTGACCCTAGAATTTGTTTGTACAGTATGGGTATCAAAAGAAAGGTGTTAATGAGCATTTTAAAAGGGAGTAATCCTTAGTTCCATAGGTGGACGCCGTTTCGAGATATCGCCATAAAGGTGGACCAGGGGTGACCCTAGAATTTGTTTGCACAATATGGGCATCAAACGGAATGTGTTAATGAGTATTTTAAAAGGGAGTGGGCCTTAGTTCTATAAGTGGACGCCGTTTCGAAATATCGCCATAAAGGTGGACCAGGGGTGACTCTAGAATGTGTTTGTACGATATGGGTATCAAATGAAAGGTGTTAATGAGGAGTTTAAAAGGGAGTGGCCCATAGTTGTATATGTGAAGGCGTTTTCGAGATATCGACCAAAATGTGGACCAGGGTGACCCATAACATCATCTGTCAGGTAGCGCTAATTTATTTATATATGTAATACCAAGAATAGTATTCCTGCCAAGATTCCAAGGGCTTTTGATTCGCCCTGCAGAGCTTTTTCATTTTCTTCTACTTAATATGGTAGGTGTCACAACCATTTTATAAAGTTTTTTCTAAAGTTATATTTCGCGTCAATAAAAACAATCCAATTATGTTTCATCCCTTTTTTCGTATTTGGTATAGAATTATGGCATTTTTTCATTTTTCGTAATTTTCAATATCGAAAAAGTGGGGCGTGGTCATAGTCGGATTTCGTTCATTTTTCATACCAAGATAAAGTGAGTTCAAGTAAGCACGTGAACTAAGTTCATTAAAGATATGTCGATTTTTGCTCAAGTTATCAGGTTAACGGCCATGCGGAAGGACAGACGGACGACTGTGTATAAAAACTGGGCGTGGCATCAACCGATTTCGCCCATTTTCACAGAAAACAGTTAACGTCATAAAATCTATGCCCCTACCAAATTTCAAAAGGATTGGTTCATTTTTGTTCGACTTATGGCGTTAAAAGTATCCTAGACAAATTAAATGAAAAGGGTGGAGCCACGCCCATTTTGAAATTTTCTTTTATTTTTGTATTTTGTTGCTCCATATCATTACTGGAGTTGAATGTTGACATAATTTACATATATACTGTAAAGATATTAAATTTTTGTTAAAATTTTACTTAAAAAATTTTTTTTTAAAGTGGGCGTGGTCCTTCTCCGATTTTGCAAATTTTTATTAAGCGTACATATAGTAATAGGAGTAACATTCCTGCCAAATTTCATAATGATATCTTCAACGACTACCAAATTACAGCTTGCAAAAGTTTTAAATTACCTTCTTTTAAAAGTGGGCGGTGCCACGCCCATTGTCCAAAATTTTAGTAATTTTCTATTCTGCGTCATAAGTTCAACTCATCTACCAAGCTTCGTCGCTGTATCGGTCTTTTGTAATGAATAATCGAACTTTTTCGGTTTTTCGAAATTTTCGATATCGAAAAAGTGGGCGTGGTTATAGTCCGATATCGTTCATTTTAAATAGCGATCTGAGATGAGTGCTCAGGAACCTACATACCAAATTTCATCAAGATACCTCAAGATTTACTCAAGTTATCGTGTTAACGGACGGACGGACATGGCTTAATCAAATTTTTTTTCGATCCTGATTATTTTGATATATGGAAGTCTATATCTATCTCGATTCCTTTATATATGTACAACCAACCGTTATCCAATCAAACTTAATATACTCTGTGAGCTCTGCTCAACTGAGTATAAAAATTTTTTTTTAAAAAGTGGGCGTGGTCGTTCTCCGATTTAGCAATTTTTTTAAGCAGACATACAGTAATAAGAGTAACGCTCCTGCCAAATTTCATCATGATATCTACAACGACTGCCAAATTACAGCTCGCAAAACTTCTAAATTACCTTATTTTAAAAGTGGGCGGTGCCACGCCCGTTGTCCAAATTTTACTAGTTTTCTATTCTGCGTCATAAGTTCAACTCACCTACCAAGTTTCATCGCTTAATCCGTATTTGGTAATGAATTATCGCACTTTTTCAATTTTTCGAAATTTTCGATATCGAAAAGTGGGCTTGGTTATTGTCGGATATCGTTCATTTTAAATAGCGATCTGAGATAAGTGCCCAGGAACCTACATACCAAATTTCATCAAGATAACTCAAAATTTACTCAAGTTATCGTGTTAACGGACAGACGGACGGACGGACGGACATGGCTCAATCGGATTTTTTTTCGATACTGATGATTTTGATATATGGAAGTCTATATCTATCTCGATTCCTTTATACCTGTACAACCAACGGTTATCCAATCAAAGTTAATATGCTCTGTGAGCTCTGCTCAACTGAGTATAAAAAATGGAAATAAGATGCCTCGCATAGTAGTTTCCTGAAGAAACTAGCTGCGCCATTACTCCTTTCTCCTTTTACCGGGCTCTGTGATGCGCCAAGCTCCGAAGTAAATTCCATTTCGAAATATACACATAGCTGCGCAACTGAGCAAGAGGAATAAATACTAGGGCGTTAAGTGAATGGTGAATAATTTAAAAAAAGTTTTTGTGAACAAAGAAACGTAAGTTTTGCCTTAAAACCTCGATAAACAATATTAAATAGCTATAAAAAATGTAAGTAAGTTTCTTTGGTATAACACAATTTGAAAGTGAAAAAGCTGATTTGATTTATTTAATATTTTTGTTATGAAGTCCAGTCAGCACCGCCGCATGTGAACGTGTAAGAAAGTACATGAAATCTAAATTGATTTTTTCAATTTCACCTATCATTTGACCAACAGTAAATATTTGATTGCAAAAAATGAGAAAAAGATATGAGTCAGCTGAAGAATATGAAAAAGTCAAAACGGAAACGGAAGTGCAAAATGGTAGCAGCTGATATTTGTTATACAGATTCGCATAACAAGGTTAAAAGGTGCTAGAAAAGAATTGAAGAGTAAACAAGGTAAGAAATATAACAGATGGGATGCAACTGAATGTATTTTAACAAGCAAAAAGGGAACGAATTTAATTTTAATAATGCTATTTAATCACGATCCTGACCCGTGCGCATCTTGCGCAGCCAATATAAAAGTCTCTTATGAAATATCAACAGAAATCAGCTGTTCAATTAACTTGCAGCTTGCACTGCCATTTAGCGTACAATACAGCTTGCGCTGTCATCTAGCGTACAATAGCAACTTCCGGTAATGCAGTGCAAATATTCACAATAGTCCCATAGTACAAAAAGATTCTTTGTGTGCATTTGTGAATTCGCATTAAACACAGTAAACATATTAATTGTTATCCTGTTTCATAAAAAACGTTTGTTATAAATAAATGAGTTGAAAAAGTTTAATTCTATCTAAAAATTATTTCGCCGAAATGAGCAACCCATACAAATATTTTCTTATTTTTCAAATGTCCCGGCAAATTTTTAAAAATCCCGGAATTTGTCCCAAATTTGAGGTTTTTTCCGGGAACCCGAAATAAAAATCTGGCAACCCTAGTTGTAATAACTAATTTATTGCTTTGAGTAAGAAATAAACTCCAGGTTTTTTATTTACATAGGTCAATGATTTCCATATGGGTCCAGAATTTTTGACATAATTTGCTGGGCGTTATCAAAGCCGATACTATGCCCCTAAGAATAATCGTAAACAAAACCATAAATGTAACCATAAACACAACCTAAACAATAACCGTAGGAATAGCCGTATAACCGTAGCCTTAACAGTAACCGCCAATAAAACCATAACCGTGACCTACAATAACGGTAGGAATAGCCGTATAACCATAGCTGTGACAGAACCGTAAATATAACCATAACCGCAACCGTAACAATAACCGTAGGAATAGCCGTGTAATCGTAGCTGTAACAGGAACCGTAACTATAACCATAACCGTAACCTACAATAACGGTAGGAATAACCGTATAACCGTAGCTGTGACAGAACCGTAAATATAACCATAATCGTACCGTAAAAATAACCGTAGGAATAGCCGTGTAATCGTAGCTGTAACAGGAACCGTAACTATAACCATAATCGTAACAGTAAACATAACCATGGAGATAACAGTAGCCGCAACAGGCACCATAATCAAAACCGCAACCATAACTAAAAACATAACCCTAACCGCTTCTTAAGTAAGAGAGGGCGTAATTTCGGGTTTAAAGCCAAACCCAATGTACAGACTGTACACCGCGTCGCAAGGCCCATCCCATATGCATGCACTTGAAGAAAACATCATAGCCTGCAGAAGGACTAGATCAGTCAATATTCTTAAGTACGGAGCACTTCCTTCAATACCCACAAAAGTTTTGGAAGCAATGCCCAACCTCCTCCCGATGGACCTGTGTAGTAAACTCTAAGGTAGTACTTACTTGGATTGACTTCATATTTAGCAATGTCATTATTTTGCGGACTATTCCCCAAAACGCACGACAAGCTGTATCAACTCAAAAAGATCTTTCGCTATTATTAATACGAATACCGAGCTATTTTGGCGTCGTTCAGTCGGAATTAACAGCCATAGCAGGCAAGCAGCGATCAACATCTTCCAGAGCTAAAGCACTTCATGAATGGTGGTAATACAGTGAGGAAACTAACTGGCCACGCGGTGCGCCTCAACAGTGATATGGCTGCTAGATCAGAGTGATAATCTTAGGAACAGTGCTCTCAATGAAACAGCGAATCAATCGGATAAGTGATATTGGTATTAGCTGTGTGCTTTCATGTGGGCAGTCCTTTGACGTATATGACCCTGCTACGCTGCGGCACGAGCACTTTGTGGTACCAGCCTGACTGCTGCGGTCACAATTTTGTGACGCCTCAACGTCCTAACGACGGGGGGAAAAGCTTCTAAATGCTCGTCGAACCGTCTGACCAATTGGCTAGACATAAGCGTACACAGAAGAGACACTAGTATACCGCCAAGCATCATGCATGGAAGTGAAACTCAAACCACATAAACAACGAGAGGCATTGTAATGGGGGTATTTTCCAAAAGCCTTTTTGTAGAGATCAAGCAATAACGGGACTAGTAGATCAAGAGAGTCGATATGCTTATCGAATTTCGGCCCCCTCTTACCAAAATATCTTTTGTTGGAATTGAATGAGTGGTCTTCATTTCATAGCACATTTGTGCTCTCGTTGCTTATGCGAAAGGGTAATCAATTTCAAGTGTTGAAGACCCATGTTTTAGATTATCAAATGTCCTTAAGCTCGTGGCGTGACGGAAAGCCTTGGGGATTTATGAGACCACCAAGTTAGCCTGGGACGCAACACCGAAGGTTAAAGGGTAACGAATAAGCAGACAACTTGGCAAGAAAAGCAGCTTCCGAGCCAAGTTTAACTTTCCAATAAAGAGGTCTGAAAATCTTAAAAGACAGGTCAATGTATATCCAAAAACATAATGAGCGAACTAGGGCATATGATCTATAAACTCTTCGAGGAGACTGTTGAGAATATCCTTTTCGAATACGATATTGTAACGAATTCTGGGAAATTTCGATAGTTGTACACCTTCTGCTAACGTTCGAATCGCTGAACTGTCGAATAAATAACTCCAATATTCAATATTGGAAAATGATGTTTATTTACAGTAGTACAATTATATTTCAATATCACGTACTTCACAAAAGCGTGTTTTAATAAAACTGATTAGTTATTCCTCAGATTGCGCTCCCTTTATACTCTCTGTTGCCTCGTTCGCATATTTCTCCTAAGCTCTAGACGTTTCACCTTCTAGATTAGTTGTATCTCCTGCTTGGTTATTTAGTTATATGCGTGTATGTGTCGTACAACTATTCTTCACTTCGAGCTGCTGGTTATGTGTGTGCATGTACATAAATTTGGCTGTTTGCTGTATTTGTTGTTGTGATTATTTACTAATAGCATAGTGGTGCTAATATTCGCCACAATATTATTGTATCGAAATAAGAATAGAGAATAAATGATTCCCAAGCTATGCATTCTGGACTACTTAAGGTGTTCAGCTTAGCGAAGTAGTTTCAAGAGAATCACTATAACTTAGTGCCGGCTTTTATCTTTATCTACGGGATCTTTTAATTTTTAACAAGCTCCTTAGTGAATATTTCTGAATGATGGTGAGCTCGAGCTAGCTCATGCCTGCTTTGCATGAGATCTCCTCCTCGCCTATCTTCGATGCAAGCGTATAATAATAGTGGAATTAATTTTTATTCAACTTTGCAAGAATGAGTTCGCTCTTGCCATATTTTCCACTTTCAATAATAATCTGCATATGTTGAATCATGGCTCATTTGCTTGTATTTGTGCTAGGAAAAAAAGATCTTCCTTTATCAATAACTATAAGTATAATGGGTGCTTGAAACCGCAATTAAAAAACCAATAACAAGGGCTGTAGAAGAGCAATATTCAATAGCTGAAGGGATCAAGGGTGGAAGGCACTTGACTTTTACGCCTGCAATTCAAGTACGCCACTACTGTGTTTAACGGTATGCGATTTTACTTTTTATGTGCAAAATATCAGCAATTGATTTGATCGCAACCAATATTTTTTGACGTGTTTTTATTCAGTTTTTTTATACCCAGTTGAGCAGGGCTCACAGAGTATATTAACTTTGTTCGCATAACGGTAATCCGTAACGGCATAAACTAATCGAGATAGATATAGACTTCTATATATCAAAATGATCTGGGCGAAAAAAGAAATGTATTTAGCCATGTCCGTCCGTCCGTCCGTCCGTCCGTAAACACGATAACTTGAGTAAATTTTGAGGTATCTTGATGAAATTTGGTATGTAGGTTCCTGGGCACTCATCTCAGATAGCTATATGAAATGAACGAAATCGGAATATAACCACGCCCACTTTTTCGATATCGAAAATTTCGAAAAACCGAAAAAGTGGGATAATTCATTACCAAAGACGGGTAAAGCGATCAAACTTTATAGGTGGGTTGACCTTATGACGTAGAATAGAAAATTTGTTAAATTTTGGACAATGGGCGTGGCAACGCCCACTTTTGAAAGAAGGTAATTTGAAAGTTTTGAAAGCTGTAATTTGGCAGTCGTTGAAGATATCATAATGAAATTTGGCAAGAGCGTTACTCCTATTCCTATATGTGAGCTAGATAAAAAATTAGCAAAATCGGATGACGAACACGCCCACTTTTAAAAAAAATTTTTTTTAAGTCAATTTTAACAAAAAATTTAATATCTTTACAGTATATAAGTAAATTATGTCAACATTCAATTCCAGTAATAACATGGTGCAACAAGATACAAAAATAAAAGGAAATTTCAAAATGGGCGTTGCTCCGCCCTTTTTAATTTAATTTGTCTAGAATACTTTTAATGCCATAAGTCGAACAAAAATTTACCAATCCTTGTGAAATTTGGTAGGGGCATAGATTCTATGACGATAACTGTTTTCTATATAAAGGGCGAAATCGGTTGAAGCCACCCCCACTTTTTATACACAGTCGACCGTCTGTCCTTCCGCTCGGCCGTTAACACGATAACTTGCGCAAAAACGATACATCTTAAATAAACTTAGTTCACGAACTCACTTTATCTTGGTGTAAAAAATGGCCGAAATCCGACTATGACCACGCCCACTTTTTCGATATCGAAAATTACGAAAAATGAAAAAAAAATGCCATAATTCTTTACTAAATATGAAAAAGGGATGAAACATTGTAATTGGATTAGTTTATTGACGCAAAATATAACTTTAGAAAAAACTTTGTAAAATGGGTGTGACACCTACCATATTAAGTAGAATAAATGAAAAAGTTCTGCAGGGCGAAATCAAAAGCCCTTGGAATCTTGGCAGGAATATCCCTTCGTGGTATTACATATATAAATAAATTAGCGGTACCCGATAGATGATGTTCTGGGTCATCCTGATCCACATTTTGGTCAAAAACGCCTTCACATATACAACTAAGGGCCACTTTCTTTTAAACCCCTCATTAATACCTTTAATTTGATACCCATATCGTACAATCACCTTCTAGAGTCACCCCTGGTCCACCTTTATGGCGATATCGCGAAATGGCGTCCACCTGTAGAACTATGGCCCACTCCCTTTTAAAATACTCTTTAATACCTTCCATTTGGTACCCATGTCATACAAACACATTCCACGGGTTTCCCTAGGTTCATTTTCCTACATGGTGATTTTCCCTTATTTTGTCCCCAAAGCTCTCAGCTGAGTATGTAATGTTCGGTTACACCCGAACTTAGCCTTCCTTACTTGTTTAGTTTGCTGTCTGTGTCATATTTTTGTACCATCGATTTTGCATGCCCACTTTATTTTTCATTTGCGAGAAGAGCTGGTTTCAGTTTTCAATTTCAATTTTTTTTATCCTTTTGGTTTCTACAGCATCATCCTTTTGTAAGTTCATAACTAGACAGCTTTTTGATATTGCAAACGACAGTTTTTACGGAAAAAATTTCCATTGCAATGCATTTAACTGACCTCAATTGCGACTGATACCTGTCAGCGGTACTTGAGCTGCATAGCAAAGTCGCCCAAATGCTAAAGCCAGTTTAAAGTGTATTTAAATATTTATGTTCGAGTATTTCAATGAGACATAGTAAGCTTTCAAGCTTGCAAGAGCTCAACGGATGTAGCTTGAAAATTTTTATGGTCATATGTGTGCTTAGTTCGATACTATAGCTGTCAATAGCTTGATATCCTTTTAGATTGTGCAGGGTGGCCCAAAATAAATCGTGGTTTTTTTTTCTGGAAGTAGACAACAATACGCGAAGAAAAAATACTCAGACTACAAACTATTCATACCAAAACAAACGGGATGAGATTTCAAATAGTACATACATTCTTATTCAAACTCAACTTTCCCAAGCACACATTTTGTTGTTTGTTGTGTTAGCAATGCTTCGGCTAACTCAAAAGGCATGATCCCTCGACGACTCACAAATCTTCAACAAAGTCTTCAAACGGAGGTCCAAGGAAAATGTGGTTGGTGTCATGTAGGAACACACATTAAGTACATACGGGGCTAGTTCAGGCAATTGTTTGATAAGATGTTCCGAACAAGGCCTGCAATTTCAGCATGAGGGCTGCAAATCACATATCCTTTTCCATTGAAGGCTTGGCAGACACACAGAGAATTGTCAGCTGTTCCATCTTTTTCACGATAAAAAAGTGAAAGAAAGCTCAGATATAGAACTCTGCTTTTTTAGTAATCTAGTCTCCTGTATTTTAGTTGCTGATTCGACTTTACTACCACATCCACTTCCCCAGCGGTTGAAGCGGCTTAGAATATTCCCTCCGTGGGCACGCCTCTCGTAAGAGGCGACTTAAATACGCGGATGTTCAAGATTAGACGTGTTCATATCAAATCGTTCCCGAGCTGGTGAGGCAATTATCTTAATAGTGATAGCTTCAAAAGATCATCCTCATCGATAATACTTCCCTTCGGTGACTGTTCTTATGGCTACAACAAGATGAGAAAAAGAACAAGGGGCCAGAGAAATCCTTCCCTTTACAGTTAGGCTTCTCTAGAACATTCTAGTACGGGACCCACTTACAGCAGCAGTATTACAAAGGAATCGAGACCTAGCCAGCCCCATTTCTAACCTGAGACTGCCAGATTTATGTCCAAAATAAACGCTAGATATTTAACGACATCATACAGTACTAGCGTTACTTCACTAATTGAGGAATATTGAAAGCGGAAATCGTGGAAAGAAAACAGTTCTTCAGGTTGTGCAGCATTTTACACTGATGGTAATTTTCTAGATGTTTAACGCATTTGACTTGTCGGAGGTCGTTCTTTTATTTTCGCCATCTAGTTTTGACACAGTATCTGGTAAAGTTTATTCAGCATGCTCTTGCCTCCAGTAACAAAGTTCTTCAAGATCTGCGACTTCACGCAGTACATTTCATTCTTCTAAGAGAAAATCTTAGACAAGCATAGTTCAGAACAGGTCGACTCCGTACAGTCCCATTCAATTACAATATGCATAAGAAACTATAACGGGATGAGGCTGGCCTACTTTAGCGCCATCCGGAGTGTGATTAGCTTTCGAATACTGGCTTCAAGAAAGTTCGATAAATCAGAAATCCCAGTCAACATAACCAAAATAAAACTCGCTTGAGTTAACTTAAGGATATTTTTATATTAGATTGACATAGGCCAACGGCCATTTCAAATGTCCATAATGTCAATTGGCTTTGTGACCTTTCTTAATTTTACTTTGTGGCCATTTAGTAGATTTCCGTTTGATGATTATGACCAATTCGGCAAAAGACCATAGACATATTTAAAGTTGTTAATTTGATAAGTTTTTCTTAGCTCAGAGATTACCTCATTGGATCAGATTTTTATCCAATATTTAACTAGAATGGCGGCCGCCGTGGTGTGATGGTAGCGTGCTCCGCTTACCACACCGGAGATCCTGGGTTCACGCCCCGGGCAAAGCTACATCAAGAATTTTAGAAACAAGTTTTTTCAATTAGAAGAGAATTTTTCTAAGCAAGGTCGCTCCTCGGCAGTGTTTGGCAAGCACTCCGAGTGTATTTCTGCCATGAAAGCTCTCAGTGAAAACTCATCTGCCTTGCAGATGCCGTTCGGAGTCGGCATAAAACAAGTAAGTCCGTCCCGCCAATTTGTAGGTAAAAATAAAAGGAGCATGACGCAAATTGGAAGAGAAGCTCGGCCTAAATCTCTTCGGAGATTATCGCGCCTTACATTTATTTTATTTATTTATTTAACTAGAATAGAAAACAAGTAAGGAAGGTTAAGTTCGGGTGTAACCGAACATTACATACTCAGTTGAGAGCTATGGTGACAACATAAGGGAAAATAACCATGTAGGAAAATGAACCGATGGAAACCCTGGAATGTATTTGTATGACAGGTCTATCAAATGAAAGGCATTACACTCAGAGAAAAAATCGTTCCTAAAACGAACGAAACAAGTTCAAAATTAAGAAACTTCTGTGCTTGTTTCAAGGACTACTTGGGCTTGATTTGAGATTTTTCGTTCTCACGCTTCGAGAACGATTTGGGGTCGATTTAACATTTTCGGTCTCAATTCAAGAACGGTTCATGCTTGAACTTTGGTGGGAGGGGAAATTATTTTTTCAATAGTAGCCATTTATTTTTGAATTAATAATAATTTTTTTGTCATAAATAAAAGATATTTATAACAAACAAATTTTTATCAAAATTCAAAAGTTTAAGAAAAATGCATAATATGCATTTTTGCATACATTTCTCTTATTGAGAAATTATTCTTATTTGAAGACGTAATCTGCATATATACTTAAAACATTTCTTAACAAGTTTTGAGAATTACCTGTGCATATATAAATGGAACTGAACGAAAAATAAGACTTGAAAAAAATAGAACATACAAAAATTGTTTTAAAAAAATTATAGTTTGACGGTGATCGAACTCGCGCCACACGATTGCAACCGCAATATCATAACCGCTGTGCCACTACAACTGCTTAATAGCTCGTGCCAAATGTTGTGTTTACCATTGTAGTGCACACGAATTGTACCGTTTCTTTTTTCTTGAACTTAATTTAAGAACATTGTTCTTAATTTAGAACATTGTTCTGATTAATAGAACATTTGTTCATATTTTAAGACCAGCCGTTCTCTTTTCAAGAAAATGTTGTCAGTTCAAGAACAAGGTTGTTGTTTTGAGAACAGATCATTCGTTTTTCAATAACAACACAGTAAGAACATGAAAAGCTTGAATTGAGTCCGGTGGTGCTGGATTTTAGAACGGCGTTTTTCTCTGAGTGTAAAGAGTATTTTATGAGGGAGTGGGCCATAGTTCTATAGGTGGACGCCAATTAGGGATATCGCCATAAAGGTGAATCAGGGTTGACTAGAATTTTTTTGCACGATATGGGTATCAAAAGAAAGGTGTTACTGAGTATTTTAAAGGGAGTGATCCTTAGTTCCATAGCTGGACGCCGTTTCGAGATATCGCCATAAAGATGGACCAGGGGTGACCCTAGAATTTGTTTGTACGATATGGGTATCAAATTAGAGGTATTAATAAGGGTTTTAAAAGGGAGTGGTGGTAGTTGTATAGGTGGTCGCCTTTCAGAGATATCGCCATAAAGATGGACCAGGGGTGACTCTAGAATGTGTTTGTACGATATGGGTATCAAATGAAAGGTGTTAATGAGTATTTTAAAAGGGCGTGGGGCTTAGTTCTATAGGTGGACGCCTTTTCGAGATATCGCCATAAAGGTGGAACAGGGGTGACTGTAGAATGTGTTTGTACAATATGGGTATCAAAAGAAAGGTGTTACTGAGTATTTTAAAGGGAGTGGACCTTAGTTCTATAGGTGGAAGCCGTTGCGGAATATCGTCATAAAGGTGGACCAGGGGTGACTCTAGAATGTGTTTTGTACGATATGGGTATAAAATTAAAGGTATTAATGAGGGTTTTAAAAGGGAGTGGTGGTAGTTGTATAGGTGGTCGCCTTTTCGAGATATCGCCATAAAGGTGGACCAGGGGTGACTCTAGAATGCGTTTGTGCAATATGGGTATCAAACGAAAGGTGTTAATGAGTATTTTAAAAGGGAGTGGGCCTTAGTTCTTTAGGTGGAAGACGTTGCGAATATCGCCATAAATGTTGCCAGGGTGACTCTAGAATGTGTTTGTACGATATGGGTATAAATTTAAAGGTATTAATGAGGGTTTGAAAAGGGAATGGTGGTAGTTGTATAGGTGGTTGCCTTTTCGGGATATCGCCATAAAGTGGACCAGGGGTGACTCTAAAATGCGTTTGTACAATATGGGTATCAATCGAAAGGTATTAACGAGTATTTTAAAAGGGAGTGGGCCTTAGTTTTATAGGTGGAAGCCGTTGCGAACTATCGCCATAAAGGTGGACCAGGGGTGACTCTAGAATGTGTTTGTACGATATGGGTATAAAATAAAGGTACTAATGAGGGTTTTAAAAGGGAGTGGTAGTAGTTGTATAGGTGGTCGCCTTTTCGAGATATCGCCATAAAAGGTGGACCAGGGGTGACTCTAGAATGCGTTTGTACAATATGGGTATCAAATGAAAGGTGTTAATGAGTATTTTAAAAGGGAGTTGGCCTTAGTTCTCTAGGTGGAAGCCGTTGGAAATATCGCCATAAAGGTGGACCAGGGGTGACCCTAGAATTTGTTTGTACGATATGGGTATTCAAATTAAGGTATTAATGAGGGTTTTAAAAGGGAGTGGTCGGTAGTTGTATAGGTGTCGCCTTTTCAGAGATATCGCCATAAAGGTGGACCAGGGTTGACTCTAGAAGTGCGTTTGTGCAATATGGGTATCGAACGAAAGGTTTAATGAGTATTTTGAAAGGAGGGGGCCTCTAGTTTCTATGTGGAAGCCGTGCGAAATATCGCCATAAAGGTGGACCAGGGGTGACTCTAGAATCTGTTTGTACGATATGGGTATCAAACGAAAGGTGTTATGATTATTTAAAAGGCAGTGGGCCTTAGTTCTATAGGTGGAGCTGTTGCGAATATCACCATAAAGGTGGACCAGGGGTGACTTTGTACGATATGGGTATAAAATAAAGGTATTAAGGAGGGTTTTTAAAAGGGAGTGGTGGTAGTTGTATAGGTGTCGCCTTTCGAGATATCGCCATAAATGTGGACCAGGCGTGACTCTAGAATATGTTTGTAAGACTAGGGTATCAATGAAAGGTGTTAATGAGTATTTTAAAAGGGCGTGGGGCTTAGTTCTATAGGTGGTCGCCTATTCAGAGATATCGCCATAAGGTGGACCAGGGTTGACTCTAGAATGCGTTTGTGCAATATGGGTATCAAACGAAAGGTGTTAATGAGTATTTAAAAGGCGTGGGGCTTAGTTCTATAGGTGGACGCCTTTTCGAGATATCGCCATAAAGGTGGAACAGGGTGACTCTAGAATGTGTTTGTACGATATGGTATCAAATTAAAGGTATTAATGAGAGTTTTAGAAGGGAGTGGCGGTAGTTGTATATGTGAAGGCGTTTTCCAGATATCGACCAAAAATGTGGACCAGGGAGACCCAGAACATTATCTGTTGGATTCCGCTAATGTATTATACTCAGTTGGCAGAGCTCACAGAGTATATTAAGTTTGATTGGATATCGGTTGGTTGTACAGGTATAAAGGAATCGAGATAGATATAGACTTCCATATATCAAAATCATCAGGATCGAAAAAAATTTGATTGAGCCATGTCCGTCCGTCCGTCCGTCCGTTAACACGATAACTAGACTAATTTTGAGGTATCTTGATGAAATTTGATATGTATGTTCCTGGGCACTCATCTCAGATCGCTATTTAAAATGAACGATATCGGACATATAACCACGCCCACTTTTTCGATATCGAAAATTTCGAAAAACCGAAAAAGTGCGATAATTCATTACGAAAGACAGACAAAACGATGAATCTTGGTAGGTGGGTTGAACTTATGACGCACAATAGAAAATTATAAATTTTGGACAATGGGCGTAGCACCGACCACTTTTAAAAGAAGGTAATTTAAAATTTGCAAGCTGTAATTGGCAGTCGTGAAGATATCATGATGAAATTTGGCAGGACGTTATTCCTATTACTGTATGTACGCTTAATGAAAAATTAGCAAAATCGGAGAAGGACACGCCCACTTTTAAAAAAGTTTTTTTAAAGTAAAATTTTAACAAAAATTTAATATCTTTACAGTATATTAGTAAATTATGTCACCATTCAACTCCAGTAATGATATGGTGCATCAAATACAAAAATAAAAGAAAATTTCAAATGGGCGTGGCTCCGCCCTTTTTCATTTAATTTGTCTAGGATACTTTTAATGCCATAAGTCGAACAAAAATTTACCAATCCTTTTCAAATTTGGTAGGGGCATAGATTTGATGACTTTGACTGTTTTCTGTGAAAATGGGCGAAATCGGTTGAAGTCACGCCCAATTTTTATACACAGTCGTCCGTCTGTCGTTCCGCTCGGCCGTTAAACACGATAACTTGAGCAAAATCGACATATCTTTACTGAACTTAGTTCACGTACTTACCTGAACTCACTTTATCTTGGTATAAAAATGAACGAAATCCGACTATGACCACGCCCACTTTTTCGATATCGAAAATTACGAAAATGAAAAAAATGCCATAATTCTATACCAAATACGAAAAAAGGATGAACATGTATTGGATTGGTTATTGTACGCGAATATAACTTTGTAAAATGTTGTGACACCTACCATATTAAGTAGAAGAAAGGAAAAAGATCTGCAGTGCGAATAAAAAACCTTGAAATCTTGGCAGAGGAATTACATATATAAATAAATTATCTGGTATCCAACAGATGATGTTCTGAGGTCACCGTGGTCACATTTGGTCGATATCTGGACACGCTTCATATATACATCTACCGCCACTCTCCCTTTTAAAACTCTCATAATACCTTTAATTTGATACCAACTATCGTACCAACGCATTCTAGAGTCACTCCCTGGTCCACCTTTATGGCGATATCTCGAAAGGCATCCACCTATAGAACTAAGCCCCACTCGGCCTTTTAAAATACTCATAACACCTTCAGTTGTGCTACCCATATTGTACAAACGCATGCTCTAGGATCGCCCCTGGTCCACTTTATGGCGATATCATCTGAAAAGGCGACCACCTAGACAACTAGCCACACTCCCTTTTAAAACCCTCATTAATACCTTTAGTTTTTTGTGATACCACTATCGTAAAAACACATTCTAGAGTCACCCCGGGTCCACCTTTATGGCGATATTCGATATCGAAAAAGGTAGGCGTGGTCATAGTCGGATTTCGCTCATTTTTATACCAAGATAAAGGAGTTCAGGTAAGTACTGAACTAAGTCAGTGAAGATATGTCGATTTTTGCTCAAGTTATCGTGTTATACGGCCGAGCGGAAGGACAGACGGACGACTGTGTATAAAAACTTGGAGTGGCTTCAAACGTTCGTTTCGCCCATTTCACAGAAAAGAGTAACGTCATCAAATCTGCCACCGTACCAATTTCAAAAGATTTGTAAAGTGTTGTTCGACTATGCGTTAAAGTATTCTGAGCAAATTAAATGTAAAAAGGGCGAGCCACGCCATTTGAAATTTGTCTATTTATTTTGTACTTTGGAGTTGAATGGTGACATAATTACTAATATACGGTAAGATATTAAATTTTTGTTTTAATTTTACTTAAAAAAATCTCCGAATTTGTTAATTTTTATTAAGCGTACATACAGTCATAGGAGTAACGTTCCTGCTATATTTCATCATGATATCTTCAAGCGACTGCCAAATTACAGCTTGCCTCAAAAGTTTTCAAATTACCTTATTTTCAAAGTGCGGTGCCACGTCCATTGTCCAAAATTTTACTAATTTTCTATTCTGCGTCACAAGTTCAACCACCTACCAAGTTTCATCGCTTTATCTGTCTTTGATAATGAATTATCGCACTTTTCGGTGGTTTTCGAATTTTCGATATCGTTCATTTTAAATAGCGATCTGAGATGAGTACTCAGGAACCTCCATACCAAATTTCATCAAGATACCTCAAATTTTACTGAAGTTATCGTGTTAACGGACGGACGGCATGGCTCAATCAATCGATCCTGATGATTTTGATATATGGAGGTCCATAGCTGATTCTCGATTCCTTATCACTTATATAGATGCTGTGAGCTCTGCTCACTGAGTATAAAAGTCACTACAGATTTCGAAGGAATACTTCGCAAAAGGTGGAATAACAAGTCACATACCTATGATACCACCCAATGAGATTGAAACAATGAACAACGGGGCACGCGATTAGACTTGTTTTGAATACATGTCCGAATATACGTTGCTAGAAATTTGAATTTTTACAGCAAATAATATTTCTAGCTCCTTAGAACAAGTTTAATATGCAACAAGCCCTTGCAATATATGTAAAGACAACAACAAACCACAAAGCAAGATACAACGAACGAACGGCGCTCGACAACTTACATACAACCTGAATTGCTACTCTTTCATTCAACCGTTTTATTAGACGTGTCAGTTGACATGCCTTTTCATAGCCAAAGCCCGCTGGTAATCGTTCGCCTTGACTTGTCAGAAAACGAGACACATTTCCATTAAGTAATTGCCTATCTCTACTGATTCTAGTCACATTAGAGTATGTAAATTAGTATTTGTTGCTTTTCCTTGTGCGGTGGCGGGTGCCATTGCAGAAGAAAACGCATTTGATTGACATATCAAATGTTTTAAAACGTTTTGGAAATGCTAGAAACAGACCAAAAAGCGGCTACCATGCTGTGCGCTCAAATATTTTTTGAGAGTAGTAAACTGGAATGCTTTAGATATGAAATAAGAACAAATAAATAAAGTTACATTTAAAGAAGAAATGTAGATCAAAGTCGGGCTAAACTAGACGTTCCTAAAAAGCACATGCGACAAAGTATTGGCAAGGTAGAGAGATCAAAAACAAAAATAATAAAATAATAAAATGTTAGCGCTATATAACACAGACGAGTTTAAGCCGAGCTTTTACTCCAATCTTCATCATTGATTTTGGTCGTTGCATAAGATTATGCCATGCCGGAACCATATAAGGCATGGCGACATACATGCAGCGCGTCTTCGGTCTATTCGCATGATGTGACCTAGCAGCGAAGCCTCTACTTTTCATTCGCTGCATATCATCATATTTGCGTAAAGCTATCATTATACCTCCTTCGATATTCGACCATACATCCTCTAGAGAGCGTATCTCGATAATACTTCAAGATGAGCTGGTCATTTTCTCTGGACGTCGTCCATGATACTGGAGCCATACACTAGGACAGAATATAATGAGAAAACATATTGAGCATGCTTATGTTCGTGGAGAGAGGATTTGACTTTTAGATGGCATACTCAGGCCCAAACCAACGGTGCAGTGAAATAACTCCCAAATGCAATACTCCCACCAAAAAAATGAATATAACTCCCAAATATTTTCCATACAAATTGTGATAATTTGAAATAGCTCCCAATTCATTGGGACTTATTTCATAATTTTCCTGGTAATATAATTTCATAATGAAATAACTCCCAAATGAAATAATCCACAATAAAATTCTTGGGAGTTATTTCATATTTTTTGAGATTGGGAGTTATTTCATTTTTATTGGGACTTACTTCATTGTTTGTAATTCAGGCATTGGGAGTTATTCATTTTGTTGGGATCATTTTCTTAAAAATTCAATTTTATCAAACTTTGACGTCTTCTAACAGTTTCATATAACTGGAGTAAAGAATCTGTATCAAAACAATGAGTTATTTTTCAATTATCAATTTGTACGCCATCAGTTCTTGTTAGAATTTATTATATAGATCGGTGCTTAGTGAGAGTGCAAAAAATGTCAAGTCTTGATTTTGAAGTAGTGAGTGGAAAAAGAAGAAATAGCAAATTATTGTACATAAAAAATGAAAAACAATTTTATTAAAAAAAAATCTGAAGTAATGGTAAAATATTCTATACGTGTTACGAAACAAAATTGTAAATCGCGGAGTATCTTTGGAAAACGGGACAGTGTCGAAAGGTCCGAAAACTTCATAGAGCATAACCATAATGATCAACATGAGCTATATGAAGAACTCAAAGCCCTTAATGAAATAAAGGATAGATGTTTACATAGATGTTTACATGCGGGGCGACTCCCCCTTTCTAAAAACACCACCCCCACCTGACCGGAGGCTATAGTTTGATTACATTTAATATTAAAGTTACCAAAAAAAATGCAAGAAAACACAGTGAATTGAGCAAAAATGGTGCTACCAGACTTCAAATATGTATTAATAAAAAACCACTCAATCTATTTTAATCACACACCTTTTTTATTCTAGATGTTTTTCTCTTTTTTTTATGAGTAAACGTAATTATTTTAAATTAACATAATTATAAAAGTAAAAAATAAAAGGAACAAGTCTGCGTAGAACACTTTCTGCATAGGGGGCCTTCGGCCGCGCTTATAAAAAATAACCCTGGGCTGCGCGATGCCAAGTCCGGGTGTGTGGTATAAACCGTGCCTACCGCCACGGTGATGTCCTCTACGCAGAAAGGAGTACCCGACTTGGCAGGCGTAGCCCAGGGTTATTTTTATAAGCGCGGCCGAAGGCCGTCTATACAGAAAGTGTTCTACGCAGAATTACTGTGCGTCACGCGATTTTTTATTCCAAATTTTCTATTTTTCAAATCTCATTGTAACTGATTATATAGTATAAAGATACCATTTCAAATTTTGATTTGAGATTTGTTTAATTTTTTGGGACTATTTCATTTGGGAGTTATTTAATTTTATTGGGGACTTGTGGTTTCATTATGAAATAACTGGCAAATATTGGGAGTTATTTCATTTCCTTCTTTGGAGTTATTTCATTTATTACAGTTGGGAGTTATTTCATTTTTATTGGGACTTATTTCATGGGAGTTATTTCATTTGGGAAGTTATTTCACTGCACCCAAACCAACATTTGTTCGTCAAATTTTATTTTAAGATGCTGCCATCGTTTTCACTGGGCGACCTATCGTTTGGTTTCGAATGCACGGAGAGGTTTTTTTTCTAACGGAATTAAACGTGTGGTTTATCATTTGGCAAAGCCGTGTATACGGACAAATCCTTTCCCGAGTCGCACGGTACGAAGAACGGCTGCTGCCGTGGGAAGCGCGATTTTCCACATCTCATACAGCACCGATAAAGTTCATTCAATGCATTGACCATGGGATTCGCCTTTCACACAGACGCTAGATAAACCTAAAACGCGATATAAGCAAACAGCGTCCTTTTTCGACGCGACATTCCACCTCCCAAAGATCTGAGTACTTTTGTCTGCAGTACTGGACATACACAGGGAAAGTGATAAAAGGCTTTGTCTTCCTGTCACCCTAAAAAACCTTTGCAGTCGGAGGTCATGGATAAATTAGAGTCTTACTGAACTCTTCTCGTAATTTCAATAGATAGGGAAAAACTGGTCTATAGGGTGGCATACCTGATCGTGCTTTCCAGACACCTTATGCTTTTAGCCCTGCAATTGCCGCTTTCAGTTCCTTATAGTCAGGTGCTGGAACTTAGGTTACTGCGTTTGACATAGGAATATCAGGTTTGTAACGACCCATGCTACTTATCATTACATTCTCAACGTCGTAAACCAGGAAGCTTGCCTCGAGGAATATATGTACAGTGCCACAACTACAGCATGGGTTACTACCAACGTTAGTTATTCCGGCAGCACTACTCCACCAAAAACTTTCCCCCCAGCGGGTTAGGGTGTTAGAATATACCCGCGGTAGGTATGCTGTCGTAAGAGGCGACTAAAATACCAAATAGATTCAAGGGGTTGTGTAGCGCAACCCTCTCAAGGGGTTGCCAGCCCAATATATAGCTTCTTCAAACCCAATTTCAACCTCACCTATCCGTGACGAATCCTGTTCTTAACACTCGAAGCTCTGGCGACCCGAACTCCTCATTGTCCCTAGAGGACGGTATGGCCTAGAAGGTCGCATGTGGTCATAACAAATCGCTCCCGAGATGGTCGGGCTTTGGTACCGGAACGTATCGGATCTGCATCCGGCAAGGATGATCAACATCGATCACACTCTCCAAGGCCTTCGGGGATGTCCTTATCGCTACAACAACAACAACAACCACCAAAAAACTTTTGTGGGGCCTGTTTACACATAACCAATATTTGAGGCTATTGGAAAGGCTTTGGCTTCATGGGGAGTTTCGGGAAGTCTGTGTGAATTCACTCATAAGTTGCTGTACTATAGAGAGTACACTTTGTCGATTTGAGGTGCAGCTGCTTCAAGCATTCGTCTGCTGGGATGCTTAGTAGAATCGTTCCATTACTCGAATCGAGTTTCTTCTAACAGGGTAGCTCCACTCGACCTAACCTAACCTAATAACAAGTAGATAAAATGGAAATTTCTGTATAATTGTTGGAATATTCAGGTTACATATGAGTTAATTACAGTTTTATGTTCGTCTCAACAAACTCTCGGAATGTAAGCAAAAACTGTCAGATAGTCAAATACTAAACCACAAAAATGCGAGGAATGTGACACTTGATTTTATGCACAAAATTTTACAAACTTTTCTAATTCGCAACAACTTTGCGACGCCTTTTACCTCGTTGCGTAAAATATCGCCACTCATTTAAGTTGAGACGCGCGCCACGATATCCATAACGATTCGCATTGCGTCGCTTGTCTTGCGTTTTGCTATCATCCACACCCCGCACACATTAAATACTCAACTTTGACGACGTCATCATAAAACGAAATTCGGCATTCAACATTCTCATATTTATTTTCAAACAACACCCATTTTTCGCTATTTCTCCTTGGTATTTACTCATTGCCTCAAAAATGATATCGCTGCCACTGTCATCGAATTCGTCATAGTTGCTGACTGTCGCCGGCGCTGACTCCTTTGGCAGCCATGGCACAGTTAGTGGCATATTTAACAACTCCCACAGCAACTTTTAAACACTCATGCTAGTGCTTCATCCTCCTGTTCCATTGTGCTCGTTTCCTGCTTCCGCTTGACTTTACTGAAACCAGTACAAACAAGTAAGGAAGGCTAAGTTCGGGTGTACCGAACATTACATACTCAGTTGAGAGCTGTGAGACAAAGTAAGGGAAAATCACCATGTTGTAAAAAGAAACTAGGGTAACCCTGGAATGTGTTTGTTAATGATAATTTAAAAGGGAGTGGGCCTAAGTTCTATAGGTGGACGCCTTTTCGAGATATCGCATAAAGGTGGACCAGGGGTGACTCTAGAATTTATTTTGTATGATATGGGTATCAAATGAAAGGTGTTAATGAGTATTTTAAGAGGGCGTGGGCCTTAGTTCTATATGTGGACGCCTTTTCGAGATATCGCTATAAAGGTGGACCAGGGGTGACTCTAGAATTTGTTTGTACTATATGGGTATCAAATGAAAGGTGTTAATGAGTATTTTAAAACGGAGTGGGCCTTGGTTCTATAGGTGGACGCCTTTTCGGAGATATCGCCATAAAACGTGGACAAGGGGTGACTCTAGAATGCGTTTGTACAATATGGGTATCAAATGAAAGGTGTTAATGAGTATTTTAAAGGGAGTGGGCCTTAGTTCTATAGGTGGACGCCTTTTCGAGATATCGCCATAAAGTGGACCAGGGGTGACTCTAGAATGTGTTTGTACAGATATGGGTATCAAATGAAAGGTGTTAATGAGTATTTAAAAAGGAGTGGGCCTTAGTTCTATATGTGGACGCCTTTTCGAGATATCGCCATAAACGTGGACCAGGGTGACTCTAGAATGTGTTTGTACGATATGGGTATCAAATTAAAGGTATTAATGAGGGTTTTAAAAGGGAGTGGCCCTTAGTGTATATGTGAAGGCGTTTTCGAGATATCGACCAAAATGTGGACCAGGGTGATCCAGAACATCATCTGTCGGGTACCGCTAATTATTTTATATGTAATACCACGAACAGTATTCCTTCCAAGATTCCAAGGGCTTTGATTTCGCCCTGCAAAACTTTTTTATTTTCTTCTACTAAATGTAGGGGTCACACCCATTTTACCAATTTTTTTCAAAGTTATATTTTGCGTCAATAGACCAATACAATTACCATGTTCATCTCTTTTTTCGTATTTGGTATATAATTATGGCATTTTTTTCATTTTCGTAATTTTCGATATCGAAAAGTGGGGCGTGGTCATAGTCGGATTCGGCCATTTTTACACCATAGGCAAAGTGAGTTCAGATAGTACGTGAACTGAGTTTAGTAAAGATACATCGATTTTTGCTCAAGTTATCGTGTTAACGGCCGAGCGGAAGGGACAGGACGGTCGACTGTGTATAAAAACTGGGCGTGGCTTCAACCGATTTCGCCCTTTTTCACAGAAAACAGTTATCGTCCTAGAATCTAAGCCTCTACCAAATTCACAAGGATTGGTAAATTTTTGTTCGACTTACGGCATTAAAAGTATCCTATACAAATTAAATGAAAAAGGACGGAGCACGCCCATTTTGAAATTTTCTTTTATTTTTGTATTTTGTTGCAGCATATCATTACTGGAGTTGAATGTTGACATAATTTACTTATATACTGTAAAGATATTAACTTTTCTTTTAAAATTTGAATTATTTAAAGGGGGCGTGGTTGTTCTCCGATTTGCTAATTTTTATTAAGCAGCATATAGTAATAAGGGTCAAACGTTCACATGCCAGTCTTAATTACCTTCTTTTAAAAGTGGGCGGTGCCACGCCCATTGTCCAAAATTTTACTAGTTTTCTATTATGCGTCATAAGTTCAACTCACCTACCAGTTTCATCGCTTAATCCGTATTTGGTAATGAATTATCGCACTTTTCGATTTTTCGAAATTTTCGATATCGAAAAAGTGGGCTGGTTATTGTCCGATATCGTTAATTTTAAATAGCGATCTGAGATGAGTGCCCAGGACTATGTGCATACCAAATTTCATCAAATACTCAAATTTACTCAGTTATCGTGTTAACGGACAGGACGACGGACGGACGGAGGACATGGCTCAATCGAATTTTTTTGATACTGATGATTTTGATATATGGAAGTCTATATCTATCTCGATTCCTTATACCTGTACAACCACCGTTATCCAATCAAAGTTAATATACTCTGTGAGCTCTGCTCAACTGAGTATATTACTTACATTCTGGTGCTATGAAAAGAAGTACTTTCAAAGTTGGTTCATACTTACTTTGCAACTTAAGTTGCTGCTTTGCAAATTTTGAAACTACTTCGTGTCTCAAGCCGACAGGATCGCCTACAGCACTTCGGTTTGAAACGAACCGTATGAGTTTATGGCAGCCAGTCGCTGCATGCTTGGCGTTCAGCTTCAATTTAGTTTGATTGAATTTAGTTGGAAAAACGCTGTGTCTCGCAAAGGATTAAAAACGCGCACGAGAAGCATACGTAGTTAGTAGTGAGTCGCGTTCCGGAGCTCATATGTAGAAGCTCACTTTCGTGTTGTATTTTGTAAAACTATTATATTTATAGCAGCAGTTGATTCAAAATCGTGAATCAAAAAAAGCTGGGCGATTTCTTAAAAAATAAAAAGTGCTGTTGGGTTTTTTTAGCATGGCAATATAATCGATATTATTATGCGCCTAAAAGTATGCGAGATTTGGTAATTTTAACGGTTTTCTTACTATTGCAGTGTATTCAAAATGGTGAGTGTTAATTTTGGAAAAAGAAAATAAAAAAATTTAGTTAAAAATTAAAGATGATAATATCAGAGTTAAAACAACACACACATATGTTGGAAATATATTTTTGATATATAAAAAATGTATTTAAAAAATGTGATCAATAAAAAAGATATCAACGAAATATTTCCTCTTGCTATTCTTTTGTGTACACAAAAATAAATGTGAAAAGCCAAACTAAAATTTTAAATATATCGTTAGCTTAATGTGAAAAATGTGCTAAGTCACTTTTTTGAAAAAATGTTTTTAATGCAGTTTTAAAACTGAATTCAAAATACATCGATCACATAAAAATGTTTTATTTTTCATTTTTACTTATTGTGGGCAATGATGTGTAAATGTGCTAAGTCGTCAGCTGTTAAAAAGAATGTGCTAAGTAAACCTGTCAATAATATAAATCTGAATTACTAGTCATTTCTTTGTGCGCGCATTTTATTTATTTATTTAATTCATTCAGTCTAAAAGCACAAGCTTTGTTGTTGTTGTTGTATTATTATATATTATTATTAGATCTGGAATGGGAGGAACTTGGGTCGTCAGAGCCTCAGCTGTCAATGAAACATGATTCGCCACGGTTAGGTGAAGTTGACAATTGGGTTGGAGAAGCTATATATTGCGCTGGCAACCCCTTGAGAGGGTTGCGATCACAACCCTTGAAGTTAGATTCAGCCAATTGAGACATGCCTTTGGTGTTTGATAAATGCTTTGCGCTGACCATAATCTACTTCAATTCTTACATGTCGATAACTACATACTTTCTTACAGACTAGTTAAAAATAGAAAACAAGTTCAAAGCCTTCAACTTATATTAGCTGTTATTAAAATTAATGACACTACTGAATCGATTTGCTTAGATGTATATTCCTAGTTATAGGTTCATTCATAGCATAATTCGTTTATGAGTTATGTTAGGTTAGGTTGAACTGGCCGGTCCATGAGGACCTCACATAGACTGATTGAGTCCGTAGTGTTATCAGAAGTTTGTTTAACGACCAAACTGAAAACCCTATACAAACCAGGACCTATGTTACTAATAATAATAACTCCGTCCTCTTGGCAAATACTAGAAGACTTCCTAGGACTTAAGCCACCTGCTGCTTCTACATCTGACAGCTGTATCACTCCTAATAGCTGGAGTCTTAGCCTGGCAAGTGCAGAACGTGCTCGATCGTTTCCTCTTCCAACCCGCACTTCCTACATCTGCTATCACTGGCCAAGCCTAATTTAAAGGCATGTGACGCCAGAAGGCAGTGTCCAGTCAGAATACTTGTCATGAATCTACAGTCCTCTCTTTTTAATGATAGAAGCAACTTTGTTAGTCTAAGGTTGTAAGACCTACACATAATCTTCGACACTTTACAGCCCCGCGCTTGAACCCACGCCTTTTCCGCATAGTCGATCATGTGCAGACCTCTCGCCTTCGCTTAACCTCGTCCAGTCTAATGGGGACGTCTACGGAGCAGCTTCAAGGGATGCGCCCTTTTTAGCTAGTTCGTCCGCTTTTCCATTCCCATCTATTCCCATATGCCCTGGGACCCAATATAGATGTATGCTTCTCCCTGTCCGATTCTCTCCAGGGACTTCTTACACTCTAACACGCATTTAGATGCTGTGCTATGCGAGATTATTGCCTTAATTGCTGCTTGACTGTCTATATAAAAGTTAACACGGTTGCAGCTTAAGCTATTCTCTTCCAAGGTTTCTACTGCTTTGGTTACGGCTAATATTTCCGCTTGGAAAACGCTACAGTAATCCGGCAGCCTGTAGGATCTGCTTATTTCCGGATCAGCACAGTATACCGCAGACCCTACTCCTTCCACTACTTTGGAACCATCTGTGTACACATGTATCGCCTCGTCCGCCATTGCGCACCCTTGCGCCCGTTTTATGAGTTATTTCGACAAAATATATTATGCCGAAGATCACGCAATGGAATGTATGGAGTGAACAAATTAGATAAATCAGAGCAATTTATGCTAAGTTTATTGTATTACAGGCAAGCATGAGTGAGATAAAAGTTCTTCTGCCATGCAAAGCCTGAAGACCAAGCAATTTGTGCCTGCTGGTATATGGTGGAAGGCCGTCTTGCCAGTGAAGCATACGTAAAGCAATTTTCGCAAAAATTTTTTGAACTTTCCCAATTTTATAGGAGTTAGATTCATTGAAAGGACTCCATATTATTGAGCAATATTCAAGACCACTTCTGATCAAGGATATATAAAGTGCCTTCAACGTCATAGGGTCCTTAAAGTGACTGGTGTTACGTCTACTGAACCCAACCATTGCAACAAATTTTGAAGCAATGAAGTCAATGTGACTAGAAAAAGAGAGTTTGGAGTCACACCCAAGCCTTTACTCTTTTGACAACGATTAAGAGATTTAGCATTTAGTTTGTAGATAAAGTATGTGGCAGTTGTCTTTTTGGAATAAGATACAACACAGCATTTGTTTGAATTTAAAAATAAATTGTTGTCTGCGCACCATCCGGCAAAAGAGACCAGATCAGAACTGTTAGAAATAGTTTGACAAATAAATAGTCTTTTTTGTGAAATATATAGTTTTAGTGTTATATTTCAATTGTTAAAGGGGTGGGGTGATGGGGAAACATATTGAATAAAAAGAGCTAAGTCAGAAGAAAAAAATTTGTTTTGAGTGCGGAAATTGTGATAAGTCATAAAATAGCTGCTGGGTTAGCATACATAATTTTTATTTATATTTTTCAAAGCTTCCACACTCAAAAGTATTGCAACTAAGGTATCCTCATTCACAGTTTTGAAAAAAATGTTATTTCAAAAATTATTCATTTTTTCGTCTCCTGTAAAATTCGTATAAAGTGACTTAGCACATTTTCACTTTCAGCTAACGATATACATAAATTATTCAAGCTATGCTGACAAACCGATGATTGTAATGGTTTTTTTTAAATGATTTACAAAAACAAGAAAACATAATATTGTAAACACGAAAAATTATTTAAAAATTTTTCATTTCATAAAAAGTGTTAGTTTCAAAGAGAAAAAAAAATAGCACATTAATATCCAAATTCTGGCTCGTGGCTTATGTTGTTGTCTTAGCCTCAACTTTCCTCTAAACATGAAAAGTTTGAGAAACAATTGCAAATTAATTATTAAAATTGTCAACAATCACGGCCTGAATTCGGCACTGTCCAAAAACAATTAAAAACCAGCTCACAACAAATAATAAATTCAAATTAAAAATATTGTTTGTTTTTTTACTTACCTCTTCATTGCTGCTCTTCGGGGGATCCTTACTTTTTTTGGTGAAATCTTAAAAAAAAATATGGCACAATTTTAGGCGCAGCAATCAAATGTTTTGTTTGTGATTCCAGCGATAATCCCAGCTGTGCAAATTTAAAATCCAATAGGAGCATTGTGGCTGAGGTAAGTATATTTATAGTTAAACTACATACTCTTAAGGAAGCTATATAGGCAGGGTATGTCCATAGTTTGTGTATATATTGCTAACTCGCAAGGCTGTAAACATTTGCAATTATTTCGGCTTACAATCAACGATTGCGCGGTCAGTTTAACGGAAGGTCGAGACAATTTGCAGTTTCAACAGGGGACCACGGCGTAAGAGATGTTAGAGGCGTTGTGGGGACACATTACTAGCGGGACATACATTGGGTATAACGGGGTTGTCCCTGGAGTAAGAGTTTAGCCTATTATAGAATCCAGTTCGAGGTTGAGCTAGAGTGACTTTAGTGATGTATATTGAGAGGCGGGGCCTCTTCAAGAAAATGTCTGTTGTGATGCTCAGATTTCTGGGTATTCAGCAGACACTGTTTGTTCAGCATTTAATTTTTCTCTTTATAGGGAGTATTTTCGCCTCACTGTGTAGTTGATGTTCTGCGGACATAAAAAAGATAAGAAGACATCCCGTCGCAATCTGAGCCCGGTGTTTTGACATGCATGTAGTTTCTCCAGTGTATTTCTTTAAGCTCGCCGACCATATTGGGGACACGTAGCACTGGCTGGTCAATGCTTTATAAGTGGTAGAGGACGTTTTCTAATCTTTGTCCCAATGTCGGCATGAAACTTAAGGATTTTGCTGCGCTTCTATACTTGGCTGTAGTTCCTGATGGAATGTTACACCCAGTATTTTTGGATGTAAGATATTCGGAAGCGTAATGTCGTCGACGTGATGTCCGAAATGGTCGGCATTTGCCAAATCCACGTTGTAAATAAGTCGCCAATGATTTGGTCGGTGAAAGTGTCAGATTTTGTGAGGTGAAAAACGACAAAAATTGGGAAGATTGCCTTTGATATTACAGCATAGCTCATGGATGGATGGGCCGACACCTGTTGCCATTATAGTGTAGTCATACGCTTAGGATACAGAAATAACTGCTTCTGGTGGGGAAGAGAGCTTCTATATGTAAAATTTAAATAAAAGTGTGGATAGGATACCACCCTGTGGCATCTCTTGTTTAATTCTTCTTAGTTTTGATGCTACGCTCCTGAACTACACCGATGCCTACCAACTACACAGATAATTTGCCAAACACCTTTTTTGACTCGGAGGAAGGGAGGGCTCTTCCAAATCTTGCAATAACGTGTTGTGATTAACTATTTTAAAGACTTTTGATAAGTCTAGCGCTACGCGTACTGTTCTATGGTAAGGTTCTTGATTCAGTCCACAATTGATCTGTGTAAATGTCAGTGTGTATGGATAACCTTTATGGTGTTTCTTTCAAAATATTGTGCTTTTCAACAAGGCTTCCCAATATGACACCCCATTTTTACAGCCTGATGTTGGAAAACCAGCCTGAATAGGGCAATCCTAATCCGTTATATAGTGCTTAAAAATGATTTCGAAAAGAGTAGTTTAAGTAGTAAGTGGTGGGCGTAATAGAAGTCTAATCGAATTACTATTTAGGGTTCTGATCGGACTCCTATTAAGGAGGAATCCGATGGGACGCCAATTTAGGTTCACATAATATATGAAATAAGGATGCTTTGAATTTCAGAACAGTTGAGATTCCCTGGGAAATATGGCGATTTTTAAGAAAAGTGGAAATAAATTGTGTCCGTTAAAATATTTAATGGAGAGCAACTCATTACAAAAGAATTAAAATGAAAAAAAATTAAAACCGTCTGTTAGATCCTTTTTTGCTGAGTTATCTTCGCTTTTAATAGACTTCGAGCGTTTGTTATTTGTGGTGACTTCAATGTTAATTTACTCTTAAATGACTCATATGTAAATAAAACTACTTGACCATATTTCAACTGCTGGCCTTACTATAGTCAACAAACATGTACCAACACGATACGCACATAATTCGACTCCAAGCTTGTTGGACCTGATTATTACGTCGTGACCATATTACAAAATTTGACCAAATCAGCTTTATTTCTGACCATGATTTAATTTTTTGTTCACTAGATGTTACGTTCAATCGTCCTGTTGACACTGTTACCACTGTTTATCGTGATTTTAGAGCTGTTAATGTGGATACTTTGTTTGTTGATTTGTGCAATGTTGATTGGTCTTTGTGTTGGTTTATTATTACTGTGGACGGCAAACTTGAATTTCTAAGTGAAAACTTGTGTAAGCTTTATGACAAGCATGTCCCTTTACGTAGAGCTCGGGCTGATATCAATTCTGTTCCTTGGTATAACTTTAAAGTCAGGTCTGCTATAAGATAACGAAATAGACTTTACGCGAAATGGAAGAGGAGACAAACTGAGTCTGCTTGGCCTTTATATAAAATCGCCCGAAACAAAGCCACCGTTATCATAAGAAAATCGAAGCAGATGTATTGCAATTATAAATTAAACCCGTCACTTCCGTCAAAAGATTTATGGCGAAACTTGAGGAGTCTTAACGTACATGGGAAGTGTCAAAAGGACTGTCAAGTCGACCCAGATATCCTAAACGATTATTTTATTAGGTCAAGTGAGTGTCGGGACTGTCATATACCTCCGGACATTATTAGTCATTTTGAGCCAGTGATTAAATTTGACTTTAAAGCAGTATCAGAATTAGAAGTTCGTAAAACAAATCTGAACACAAAACTCGTTCTGCCATTCATTTTAGAACTCTCACGCATATTAAAATCATTGCTTCACAACTTCTTGTTTCCCTGGGGAGTGGAAGAAGGCGTTAATTATTCCTGTCGCCAAAACAAATAATGCTCTGAACCTTGCATTTATAGGCAATTAGCTCTTAGCTGCGCTTGCTAAAGTGTGTGAGTCCTTGATGGCGGGTCAAATTTCAGCTTATGTTAAGGAGAACAACCTGTTGAGTCCAGTGCAATCTGGATTCAGACCTAAGCACAGTTGCTCTACTGCAATGATCAAAATACTTGACGACATAAGAACTAGTTTTGACAAAAGTGACCTAACCCTTTGTGCCTCCTTGACTTTTCTAAGGCCTTTGACTCAGTGGCAGCACAACCTCCTCTGCAAAAAACTCGAATTCTACTTCGGGTTCTCCACTACATCTGTTGAGCTTATGGCCAGTTACCTGGGAGGAAGAACCCAGAAGGTGGTTTGCAAAACTCTGCATCCAAATCTCGCGTTGTCCCTACTGGTGTGCCACAAGGCTCTGTGCTTGGTCCTCTTCTGTTTAGTCTTTTTGTCAATGATGTTTTCTCAGTGTGTCAGCACGTAAATGTCCACGCATATGCTGATGACATCCAGTTATACCTATCTAGTCGTGTTGGCCTTGTCGAAGATTTATGTTATAAAATAATATGACTTGTCTGCAATCTGGAAATGGGCTTGTGAAAACTGTCTATGCTTAAATGGTGAAAGAGTCATATGGTGTTGCCCATAAGTAGTAGCGTTGTACATGTTGAGGATATTCCAAAGCTCTTTGTTGGAAATAGTGCCCTCTCGTTTACTGACAAGATTCGAAATTTGGGTTTGTGTGATAAACTCCAAGTTGGACCTGTATTGACCACGTTATTAAAATTTCTAAGCAATGTTTTCCAAGTCTTCTAGACACCGCAAGCTAATAATACCACGATATTTATATTTGTCCTCATCGAGGCTGTTTTTTGTTAATGCTGTAAGGCTCTGGAACTCCATTCCTGACTCTCTCAAGGCTGATATGGGTAGGAGCAACTACGGGAAGCTAATTCAAGTTACTTCAATTCACGTGTGATAATGTGGTTACAACATAATTTCATCTATATTCTATTCTTTCTTTCTTAATATACTTTAAGCACTTTCATGTTCTTATCAAAAACGTTTATTCTAGGTTAAGCATTAAAGTTGTTATAACAACTTCAATTTTAATTATTTATTTTGTTTTTAAAACTTGCTGATGTACTTAAAAGAATTTGTCTTACAGATACAACCACTATGTCAAATAAATAAATAAATATACCACCATATATATACTATATATACCACCGATCTGTATGATTTTTCAGACACAATATATGCTATATACGTAAGCATTCGTTGTAATTTGAAGCCTCTAGCTCTTAAAATAGGGCAGTAAATTACGAAAAGTTTCTTATCTGAACAATCGGTTGTGGGGGATATATACTATATATACGACCGATCTCATTAATTTTTTCAGGCAACAATATGTGCAATTACGAAATTTATATGGTGAAGTTTGAAGCTTCAATCTGTTAAATTGAGTAGATATTACAAAAATCCTCTTTTTCTGAAAAATCGGTTGTATGGAGGATATATGCTATAGTGGTCCCATCAGGCCGGTTCCGACAATGTCTAATCGGACACCCAAATACACCCGCCTCACCAAATG